>JAJOOH010029060.1:0-21093 GCA_029582605.1 Solanum gracilifrons | reverse complement strand
AGGTAGGTTAGGGGGTAAAGAGGGAAAGGGGTAGAGGTGTAGGGGGTAAAGGGGGGTTATGTGAGAGGGGTAGGTAAAGGGGGTAAGGCGGTAAGGGTGTAATACCCCAAAAAAATGATAGGCTAAACTAAAGCCTTAACATTAGGTTAAAAGTCGTAAAATGACTCCTCGAATTTTAGTAAGTCATCTAGGGTTGAAATAAAGTTATTTGAGTCTAAACCAAGGGGAAAGTGCCAAGGCAAAGGGACTAAACCAATGCCAAAAGCCAAGGCTGCCCCTAGCTAGGGGCACACTGCCCCACTTTCACGAGAGGGACCACGAGTCATTGTCTATTCCACGGCTTGTGAGGGTGGTCGTGAAGTCCCCTTGGCCTTGGAAATAATGGCCACCCAAAACCAAGCCATTGCCTCAACTTCACGGAAGAGACCACGGCTCGTGGAGCCCTTCGTGAAGGAGACTTGGGCATAGGAGGCTTGGGGGCATGAGGTAGCTTGGCTACAGCCTCACCCTTCACGAGTACTCGTGGTCCACTTCACGGCTCGTGAAGGTGACTTAGCCAAAGGTGCTTTGTGCTCCAAAATGATAGCCACTACCCCAACCCCACGAGTGGGACCACAAGTCGTGGTCCTCTCCATGGCTCGTGGAGGTGGTCGTAAGGCCTAGACGGGATTTAATTAATAAGGGTCAACTTAGTCATTTCCTTTTTAGTCCAATTAAGTGAGGGGTGTTTTGGGTATTTTTAGGGGAAGTATATAGGTTGTTTTTAAGTCAAATTTCATAAGACTTGGTCATTATTCAAAATCACCCAAATTGAAATAAAAAAAACTCCCTCATTTCTCAATATTTCTCTCTCTAAGCTCAAGGAAGAAGCAGAAGCCATTAGAGCTAGGGTTTGTAGATTTTCAAGGTTCTTCCCCAAATTTTTTGGAGTTTCGTAATTGAGGTATGGATGCTTTTCATTCTTGGGTAGCTATCACCCAAGAAGCCCCTTCAAAATATGTTTCCAAATCCCCCAAACCTAGGGTTTTGAATCTACAACATGGGTTTTCTTCCAAAACAGTTTTCATTGTTTAATTATGGTTTATATTGGTTGGTTATGATGATTTATGATGGGAATGTTGAAGTATTGTTGGATTATGATGAAAATCTCCCTTGGACCCCTGATTTCCCCTTCTTTCTAAATTGTGAACTATGGTATGATTTGATTGATCTTGTAAGCTTGTCAATTGATTATGTTTATGTTTATTATGTTATTGAATCATGAAATTCCCCTATCTAATGTTGTAATTCTTGTAAACTAGGGTTGATATTGATTCTTAGCCTGAAAGGGCAATACATTAGGTTTATGCATGTTGATGAAGATTGTATATGAACTTGTGATTCACTTAGCTAATGATGAACCTATGGTTAATGTGTAATTGTGGTATTGATGCAAGATGCTTATTCCCTATACCTTTGCACTTGATTATGTATGAAGTATGTATTTATGTTTATGTTAAGCTTGTTGTGTTAATCAAAAGATCATTCTCATAAACACACTATAATTATGATGTGAAAGGTCTACTCACATGTTGATGATTCTAAGGTTGAAAGGCATTATCACCTAATGAATCTTGAGCTATTATGATGTATGTTGGTTTGAGTGCCTAGTGCATTCTTTCATGAACCTAAACTTAAGTAAAGATTGAAAGTGACCTTTAAAGGGAATTATACTTAGTACCGAGCGGATATTAAAGTGAGATGGGAGCTTTTACGTTAGGAAGTCCGGCTTCCCTATGTATGTAATCTCATGAGATGGAAACCTTTTACGTTAGAACTTCGGGTTTCTAATAGCAATCTCCATATCCCATAACTATGTGCCCACATAGGTTTTAAATAGTGGATCCACCTAAAAGCTAATACGTAAGTTCTACCTTAGGCAAGTAGGACGTCTCTTTTCGGTATGGGAGTAGGACACCGGATTCCATGTAGCTCACATGGTCTATGTCGGTTAAGGCTATTATCCCTATATGATACGAATATGAACTATGGTAAGAACATGGAATTTAATTATGACATCTTAAGAGGGACTACTTAGTATGAGTAGTGGTATGAAACTTCACCCATACATTGCACAAGTGGACTTTAAGAGGGGTTATGGTTAGTTTCTCTTATGTTATGAAGACTTATGAATTATGTATGTATGATATGTATGAATATTAAGGTTGAGTTTACTTGTTACAAGTTATGATCATGAATGTCTCCTTACTTATGTATGTTGATTATGGATGAACCAAAGGTAAGATATGTAGGTGGTTGGTGATCTAAATGTGATGCTTAGCATTTGGAAGGGTTATGGGATCTTTCATTTGCATTGCACTAGTATGACTTTGCGTTGCTTATATATTTGTATGACTTATGTTTCTTCATATATGTGCATAATGGTTTCCAAACTTGATAAAGGCATGATTTCAACTAAATGTCCCTTTTATGCATATTTTAATGATTTTTGTGCGTGTCTTCCATACCTAGTACTTTATGTGCTAACCCTTATTTCTACTTTTACTATAAGTGTAGGTTCCGGTCGTTGAGACATACTCCTTACTTCAAGTGAAGCTTGGGTTGACTATTCCCTAGGCTTGGTGAGTCCTCAAGTTCGAGGACAAGATGCTATCATTTCTTAGTTTCTATTGTATTTCCTATTTTGAGATTTTGTTTAGTAAAGGGCTTTTTGACCCTATTTGTACTACTCTATTGTACTAGATGGTGATTGAGACAAGGTTTAGATTCTTATTTTTGGTTATGAAAAAGAAGTTGACTTCGATTGTAAAAGTTCTATTTTTTCTGCATTATTATATGACTTATGTGTATGATTATGCTAAGGTCTTGTATACGACCATTTCGGGGTCAAATACGCCGTGTTACGTCTAGGGGGTACCCCTAGGTCGTGCAAAACTTGTTAATCAGAGCTTAAGGTTTAGAATGATTCTAGGATTGATGTGTCATGAACCACATCTAGTAGAGTCTTGTTCTTGAGTGTGAAGCGTGATACACTTATGAATGCGAGGCTATAAGATGTTAGGAACTTTCCTTTCTTTCATTACTATTTAGTCGTGCTTTGGAGTTCTAACTCTATGAAGTCTTTTTCCTAACCCTTCTCTTGTGATTATAGGCAATGAATACAAGAAGTGGGAATGCAAGAAGAAGGGAAAAAGAGATTGTGACTGATGGAGTTCCTCCCCAAGGTCCTCAAGAGCCTCAACTTCCTCAAGCTCCTAATGATGAGGGAGCTATGACCAATGTGGAGATAAGGACAACTCTCCAAACTTTGACTCATGCTTTACCAACTCAAGTCACTAGGTATGCTATAGTTCAAGTGAACCCCAATGCTAGTACAACCGCTTCAAGGATAAGGGATTTCACAAGAATGAATCCCCCGGTGTTCTATGGCTCCAAAGTGGACGAAGATCCACAAGGGTTGATTGATGAAGTACTTACGGTGCTTGATGCTATGGGAGTTTCTTCCCAAGAGAAGGCGGAACTAGCCGCCTACTAATTGAAGGATGTGGCTCAAGTTTGGTATGAGCAATGGAAGGATGAGAGACCCGTAAGAACGGGACCGGTAGATTGGGGATTATTTAAGTCGGTCTTACTTTATAGTTTCTTTCCTCTTGAGTTGAGGGAACGAAAAATGCAAGAATTCATCAACCTTCGCCAAAGAGGAATGAGTGTGAAGGAGTATGGCCTTAAGTTCACCCAATTGTCATAAAATGCTCCAACCTTAGTAGCGGACTCTAGGGCCAAGATGAACAAATTTGTTATGGGGATATCTGACTTGGTGGTCAATGAATGTGGTTCGGCTATGCTCATCCCAAGTATGACTATTGCACGTATTATGGTTCATGCCGAAAAAATTGAGGAACAAAAGCTCAAGAAAGTGAATACGGAAGTGAAGAGGGCAAGGGTCGATGATGGAAATTCTTCCAAGGGTAAATTTGAGGTTCAAGGCAAACCAAGGTTCAAGAAGAGGTTTTCTAAACAAGGCTCTTCAAGTGCTCCAAAGGGAAACAAATATAGGGTGTATAACCCTTAGCCTCAAGGAGGTAATAGTGGTGGTTCTTTTGCTGATAGGCCAAATTATGCAAAGTGCGGTAAATCTCATGGTGGTAAGTGCCTAGTTGGCACAGATGGTTTCTATGGTTGTGGGAAGAGTGGAAATTTGATGAGAGATTTTCCCATGCTAAAGGTTTAAGGGAGAGAGGGCAAGCAAATCCCTCAAAGTGGTTCAAATTCCGATGCTCCTAAGAAGAACCGCTTCTATGCTCTCCAATCACGAGGTGACCAAGAGAGTTCCCTGGATGTTGTAACGGGTATGTTGCAAGTCTTTTCCATTGATGTTTATGCCTTATTAGACCCCGGTGCCACTTTGTCATTTGTCACACCTTTTGTGGCTATAAAATTTGAAATGCTCCTCGATGTGTTAGAAGAACCTTTTTTCGTGTCTACCCCGATTGGTGACTCGGTAGTGGCAAAAAGGTCTATAGGAGTTGTCCTATTTCTTTATCTCATAAAGTCACTTTGGTTGGTTTGGTAGAATTAGATATGCTTGATTTTGATATAATTTTTGGCATGGATTGGTTGCATGCATGTTATGCTACAGTAGATTATAGGAACTGAGTGGTCAAATTTCAATTTCCAAAAGAGCTCATTTTAGAGTGGAAATGGGGGAAATCCTAGAGGTCAATTTGTTTCATATCTAAAATCTAGGAAAATGATCTCCAAGGGGTGCATGTATCACATTGTTAGGGTTATGGATGTTGAGTCCAAGGTCCTTTCATTAGAGTCGGTTCCCATGGTAAGTGAGTTTTCGGAAGTCTTTCCTGATGACTTGCCCGGCATTTCTCCCGAACGGGAAATAGACTTTGGCATTGATCTTTTCCTGGATACACAACCCATATCCATCCCTCCCTATAGAATGGCTTTAGCCGAATTGAAAGAGTTGAAGGAGCAACTCAAGGACTTGTTAGACAAGGGTTTTATTCAACCAAGCATATCTCCATGGGGTGCTCCGGTATTGTTTGTGAAAAATAAAGATGGGTCCCTTAGGATGTGTATAGATTACCGCCAATTGAACAAAGTCACTATAAAGATTAAGTATCCTCTTCCTAGAATTGACGATTTGTTTGATCAACTTCAAGGGGCTAACTATTTCTCCAAAATAGATCTTCTTTCGGGTTACCATCAACTAAGGGTAAGAGGGGTTAACATTCCTAAGACGGCCTCTAGGACCAGGTACAGTAACTTCGAATTTGTGGTTATGTCTTTTGGTCTAACTAATGCCCCAGCGACTTTTATGGACCTTATGAATATGGTTTTCCGGAATTATCTCAACATGTTCGTCATTGTGTTTATCGACGATATCTTGATCTATTCTAAGAGTGAGAGTGACCATATAGACCATTTGGGAGTTGTGCTACAAGTCCTCAAGGATAACCAATTGTATGCATAGTTTAGTAAATGTGAGTTTTGGCTAAGGTTGATTGCCTTCCTTGGCCATATTGTGTCGAGCAAGGGTACTGAGGTAGATTCGAAGAAGACGAATGCGGTCAAAGTTTGGCCTAAACATCTAACTCCTATCGATATTAAAAGCTTTTTGGATTTAGCCGGCTACTATAAAAGGTTTATTGAGAGTTTATCCTCTATTGCTTCTCCATTGATGGCCTTAATCCAAAAGAAGGACAAATTGGTGTGGTCGGAAGCTTGTGAGAAAAGCATCCAAGAATTGAAAGATAAACTCACCTCCGCTTCGATTTTGACCTTACCGGAGGGTACTGATGGATTTGCAGTGTATTGTGGCACTTTTTGAGTGGGTCTAGGATGTTTCCTCATGCAACGTGGGAAAGTAATTGCCTATGCCTCAAGGAAACTCAAGATACACGAGAAGAACTATCCAACACATGATATCGAGTTGGCGGCTGTGGTGTTTACTTTGAAAGTATGGAGACATTATCTATATGGGGTTTATGTTGATGTGTTCACCAACCACAAAAGTCTCCAATATGCGTTTAGCCAAAAAGACTTAAATTTCAAACAAAGAAGCTGGTTAGAAATTTTGAAGGATTATGATATGAGTGTCCTTTACCACTTCGGCAAATCCAATGTAGTTGTCGATGCCCAAAGTTGAATGTCCATGAATAGTGTGGCTCATGTAGAAGATGAGAAGAAAAAGTTAATTCGTGATGTACCTAGGTTGGCCCGATAAGGTGTCCGACTAGTGGATTCCACCAAGGGTGGGGTCATGGTTTATCATGGTTCTGAATCTTCATTTGTGGTTGATGTGAAGTCCAAGCAACACCTTGATCCGATTTTGATGGAGTTGAAAGAATCGATACTCAACATGTCTGTTGTGGCTTTCTCCCAAGGGGGAGATGGGGTTATTAGGTACCAAGGTAGACTATGTGTTCCGGATGTTGACGGCTTAAGAGAGAAAAATTTAGAAGAGGCTCATGGTTCGCGATATTCTATTCATTCGGGAGCCACCAAGATGTACCGTGACCTACGTAAAGTCTATTTGTGGAATGGTATGAAGAAGGATATAGCGGATTTTGTAGCCAATTGTCCAAATTGCCAATAAGTTAAAGCCGAGCATTAAAGGCCCGGAGGGTTATCCCAAGATATATATATTCCCACTTTGAAGTGGGTGGATGTAAATATGGACTTTGTGGTGGGTTTGCCTCGTACTCGAAGGCAACACGATTCCATTTGGGTCATTGTTGATAGATTGACAAAGTCAGCCCACTTTTTTCCCATCGAACTTTCTTATTCGGTGAAGGACTATGCAAAGTTGTGCATCAATGAGATAGTGAAGTTGCATGGTGGGGTTCTCTTATCTATTATTTTGGCTCGGGGTGCTCAATTTACTTCACATTTTTGGAAGGCATTCCAAAAAGGGCTTGGTACCAATGTTAAGCTTAGTACCTCTTTTCACCCTCAAACGAATGGTCAAGCGGAACGCACCCATGTTGAGGGAATATGTGATTGACGTCAAGGGTAGTTGGGATGACCATCTTCCATTGATAGAGTTTGCCTACAACAATAGTTACCACTCAAGTATTGTCATGGCACCGTTTAAAGCATTGTATGGTAGGAGGTGTAGATCTTTGGTTGGGTGGTTTGAGGTTGGTGAAGTTGCTCTAATTGGTCCCGAGTTAGTCTATTAGGCAATTGAAAAGGTCCGCCTCATTAGAGAGAGGTTGAAGACGGCCCAAAATCGGCAAAAGTCTTAAGCCGACGTTAGAAAGAGGGATCTAGAATTTGATATTGGTGATTAAGTCTACTTGAAAATCTCACCTATTAAAGGTGTGATGAGATTTAGTAAGATGGGGAAGCTAAGTCCCCAGTACGTGGGCCCATATCAAATCGTGAAGCGCATAAGGAAGGATGCTTATGAATTAGACTTGCTAAGTGAGTTGGCTTCGGTCAACCCGGTGTTTCATGTTTCCATGCTCAAGAAGTGCATTGGTGATCCGGTATCCATACTTCCTGTAGACGGTTTAGGAGTTGACGAGAACCTTTCTTATGAAGAAGTCCCGGTTGATATTTTGGACCGGCAATTGAAAGGTTAAGAAACAAAGAAGTAGCTTTGGTTAAGGTTTTATGGAGGAATCACTTAGTTGAGGGTCCTACATGGGAGGCCGAGGCCGATATGATGTCCCGTTATCCTCATCTTTTTCCTTCTACTCCTATTCCAACTTGAGGTAAGTAGTTTCTTGAGTTTGATATTTTGGAAGTCATATGTGCTATAAGTGTTCTTTATGATTTCCTTATGAAGTGCATGTTCTTGTGAGAATTCATGTTTAGCATAGATTGAGTTTTCATGTTTCGTTTGTTCCTCATGTTGATTTGCATTTTAGTATGATGATTGCATATTTGACTCCACGAGGTGAATTGATGAAACATGCTTAGCTATGGTTTTGGATGAAATGTTATGTTGGCTCTACATTATTGTTGTTAAGCTTGCATTGAGTTGGACAAAGTAGTTCCTCTCATGTTTATGTGAATTGATGAAATTTGTGAATGATGAGTTGTAGATGTAGTTTCCTACTTCCTTGGGATTGCATTGAGTATATCTTGAGATGGAGTTGATGTTTCCTCCTATGAATTGTGCATTTTGATACGTTGCATGCTTGTTGGGCTGCTAGTCTTGAGTCTTTACTCCTGTAAGGTGTCTAAATCGTCATTCGACGACGAATGTTCCCAAGGGGGAGATAATGTAACACCCCAAAAAATGATAGGTTAAACTAGAGCCTAAACGTAAAGTTAAAAGTCGTAAAATGGCTCATCAAATTTTAGTAAGTCATTTAAGGTTAAAATGAAGCTATTTGAGTCAAGACCAAGGGGCAAGTGCCCAGGCACAGGGGCCAAGCCAAGGCTGGCCCTAGCTAGGGGCACACTGCCCCACCTTCATGAGAGGGACTACGAGTCGGGGTCCACTCCATGGCTCGTGAAGGTGATCGTGAATTTCACTTGGCCTTGGAAATAATGGCCACCCAAAACCAAGTCATTACCTCAACTTCAAGGAAGAGACCATAGCTCGTGGAGCCTGATGAGTCCATAATTTGGACGCATTTAGAGCTATATTTTGATAGAATTAGTGTCCTCAAATTCATACTGTCTCAATATCTGATGAAACTCTTTAAGTTTCAGGTATTTAGAGTTTGAGGCAAAGCATGGACAGTACTTGGCAAGAAGGAACAAGGCGACTGAAAAGAACGAAGAAATGAAGGCCTGAAGATCGCCGACCCTAGTTGGCGAGTCGCCGATGGTCCTGGAGATCGGCTTTTGTTCCAGTGTGCTAAGCCCTAAAGGAAAAATTCAATTTGGTGATGAAATGGAGCAGTCGGGGTGTCGCCGACCAGTTCCGCGAAGTGGTACCATATCACACAACGACTCAAAATGCGAAGGGGCTGAAGGCTAAAGCTGGAAGGCGATGAAATCAACCAAAAGGAGGATCACCGAGCGTATCGGCGATCCCGAATAACTACGCCGAATGGTCCTCCGGAGCAAAAAATTTCAAACACTATAAATCCTTGTTTAAATTTCTAATATGATATCAATTCAATTATTCAAACTTTTTACAGTTTTTGGAGAGTTTAAAGTTTTAGAGGGTTTCCGAGACTTTGTTCTAAGACTTTGAGGATTCAAACGGTTTCAACTCCAAGAAATGGGAAGTGGGTCTCGAAGATTCTTCACTCTTGACGTGTTTAAATAATTAATTATTCATACCCAGTTGATGGAAACTGATATTAGTATAAATCTTTATCTCTTTTATATGTCTAGCTAAAACCCCAATTTTTGGGGTGTGATTTTGTGAATATGGGTTAAATTATTTGTTAGGTCTTGCTTGTTGATGGTTTATTTGTTGTTTAAATGTGATTTCAGTTAGTAGTTATGTATGAACTTAATGATATTGTAGTTGCAAATACGATTTCTTCTTAGTGTTTTTGGCTTGCTTGAGAGAGAGGTCGTAAAACTAAGACTACTAAATTGATAGCAAGTGGTATTGTGTCGACATGGGTTCATCTCGAAAAAGTGAATCCTAGTCCTTCTCCCACACATTCAGCTCGAGAGAGTGAATGGACTAAGACGGAGGCTGTGCTTAATGCGGCAACTCGGTGTTCGAGAGAAACCGAGTTGATTCGGGGTAAGTTGCTCGAGAGAGAATTTACCCCCACTATAGTCTAGCCTAGTCACAAATGTTCAACAATTTACTATCAAAATTAAAGCATGTACTCGAAAGGCTAGTTTAACCCATATTCCTATCACATCCCAAGAATCATGTCTCCATATCTCGTTTCCTTATATTTTTACTTTTTTTAGTTGTTAATTAATACAAACCCCCATTGATAATTGACGCTTGCATCACTCCTTAGATTTAGTATGTTTTTATTCGTTAATATTTATAGCTATGACTAATTAGAGCTTGATTTTATTTTTGTACTAATTCTCAAAACCACTCCCTGTGGGAATGATCCCAACCCTTGGTTGGGTTATATCACTATACGCGATCGTTTGGCACTTGAACCGAAATAGTGTCAGTTGATTACATCAAACATCATAGCCCTTCGTGAAGGAGACTTGGGAATGAGGGGCTTGGGGGAATGAGGAAGCTTGGCTACTGCCTCACCCTTCACGAGCAGGACCACGAATCGTGGTCCACTTCACGGCTCATAAAGGGTGACCGTGAAGGTGACTTGGCAAAATGAGCTTTGTGCTCCAAAAAGATGGCCACTGCCTCAGCCCCACGGGGTGAACCATGGGTCGTGGTCCTCACCACATCTCCTGGAGGTGGTCGTGAGGCCTGGACGGGGTTTAATTAATGAGGGTCAACTTAGTCATTTCCTTTTTAGTCCAATTAAGTGGGGGGTGTTTTGGATATTTTTAGGGGAAGTATATAGGTTGTTTTTAAGTTAAATTTCACAAGACTTGGTAATTATTAACAAACACCCAAATTGAAATTAAAAAAACTCCCTCCTCTCAATATTTCTCTCTCTAAGCTCAAGGAAGAAGAAAAAGCCATTGGAGATAGGGTTTGTAGATTTTCAAGGTTCTTCCCCAAATTTCTTGGAGATTCTTAATTGAGGTATGGATAATTTTCATTCTTGGGTTGATATCGCCGAAGAAGCCACTTCAAATTATGTTTTCAAATGCCCCAAACCTAAGGTATTCTATCTACTACATGGGTCTTCTTCCAAAACGTTATCCATTGTTTAATTATGGTTTATATTGGTTGGTTATGATTATTTATGATGGGAATGTTGAAGTATTGTTGGATTTTGATGAAAATCTCCCTTGGACCCATGATTTCCCCTTCTTCCTAAATTATGAACTAGGGAACGACTTGATTGATCTTGTAAGCTTGTCAATTGATTATGTTTATGCTTATTATGTTATTGAATCATGAAATTCCCCTATTTAATGCTGTAATTCTTGCAAACTAGGGTTGATCTGGATTCTTAACCTTGACGGGCAATACATAGGGTTTATGTATGTTGGTGAAGATTGTATTTGAACTTGCGATTCACTTAGATATTGATAATTCTATGGTTAATGTGTAATTGTGGTATTGATGCAAGATTCTTCTTCCCTATACCTTCGCACTTGGTTATGTATGAAGTATGTATGTATGTTTATGTTAAGCTTGTTGTGTTGATCGAAAGGCCATTCTCATGAACACACTATGAATATGATGTGAAAGGTCTACTGACATGTTGATGATTCTAAGGTTGAAAGGGCATTCTCACCTAATGAATCTTGAGCTATTATGATGTATGTTGGTTTAAGTGCCTAGTGCATTATTTCATGAACCTAAACTTAAGTAAAGACTTAAAGTGACTTTTAAAGGGAATTATGCTTAGCACCGAGCGGATATGAAAGTGAGATGAGACCTTTTACTTTAGGAAGTATTGCTTCCCTATGTATGTAATCTCATGAAACAGAAACCTTTTACGTTAGAAGTCCGGGTTTCTAGTAGCAATCTCCATATCCCATAACTATGTGCCCACATACATTTCAGCTAGTGGATCCACCAAAAAGCTAATACGTAAGTTCTACCTTAGGCAAGTAGGATGTCTCTTTTCGGTGTGGGAGTAAGACACCGGATTCCATGTATCTCACATGGTCTATGTCGGTTAAGGCTATTATCTCTATATGATACGAATATTAACTATGGTTAGAACATGGACTTTAATTATGACTTCTTAAGAGGCACTACTTAGTATGAATGGGGGTATGGGACTTCTCCCAAACATTGCACAAGTGGACTTTAAGAGGGGTTATGATTATGTTATCTTATGTTATGAAGCCTTATGAATTATGTATGTATGATATGTATGAATGTTAAGGTTGTCTTTACTTGTTACAAGTTATGATCATGAATGTCTCCTTACTTATGTATGTTGATTATGGATGAACCAAAGGTAAGATATGTAGGTGGTTGGTGATCTAAATGTGATGATTATCATTAGGAAGGGTTATGGATCTTTCCTTTGCATTGCACTAGTATGACTTTGGGTTGCTTATATGTTAGTATGACTTATGTTACTTCATATATGTGCATAATGGTTTCCAAGCTTGATAAAGGCATGATTTCAACTAAATGTCCCTTTTATGCATATTTCAATGATTTTTGTGCCTGGCTTCTATACTTGGTACTTTATGTGCTAACCCATGTTTCTACTTTTACTATGAGTGTAGGTTCCGGTCGTTGAGACATACTCCTTACTTCAAGTGAAGCTTGGGTTGACTATTCCTTAGGCTTGGTGAGTCCACAAGTTCGAGGACAAGATGTTATCATTTCTTAGTTTCTATTGTATTTCCTATTTTGAGACTTTGTTGATGTAAAAGACTTTTTTACCCTATTTGTACTACTCTATTGTACTAGATGGTGTTTGAGATAAGGTCTAGATTTCATTTATGAAAAAGAAGTTGACTTCGATTGTAAATGTTTTAATTTTTTCACATTTTTCTATGACTTATGTGTTTGTTTATGCTAAGGTCTTGTATGTGACTCCTCCGGGGTCAAGTATGTTGTGTTACGTCTATGAGGTACCCCTGGGTCGTGACAAACTTGGTAATCAAGGCACAACATTTAGAATGTTTCTAGGATTGATGTCTTATGAACCACGTCTAGTAGAGTCTTGTTCATGAGTGTGAATCCCACCACACTTATGAATGAGAGGTTATAAGATGTTTAGGAACTTTCCTTTCTTTCATTACTCTTTAGTCGTGCTTTGGAGTTCTAACTCTTTGAAGTCTCTTTCCTAACCCTTCTCTTGTGATTATAGGCAATGAATACAAGAAGAGGGAATGCAAGAAGGAGGGAAGAGGAGATTGTGAATGAGGGAGTTCCTCCCCAAGGTCCTCAAGAGCCTCAAGCTCGTAATGATGAGGGAGATATGACCAATGTGGAGATAAGGACGACTCTCCAAACATTAACTCATGCTTTAACGGCTCAAGTCACTAGGGATGCTACAGTTCAAGTGAACCTTAATGCTAGTACAACCGCTTCAAGGATAAGGGATTTCACAAGAATGAATCCCCCGGTGTTCTATGGCTCCAAAGTGGACGAAGATCCACAAGGGTTTATTGATGAAGTGCTTAAGGTGCTTGATGCTATGGGAGTGTCTTCCCAAGAGAAGGCGGAACGAGCCGCCTACCAATTGAAGGATGTGACTCAAGTTTGGTATGATTAATGGATGGATGAGAGACCCGTAAGAGCAAGCCCGGTAGATTGGGGATTGTTCAAGTCGGCCTTCCTTGATAGGTTCTTTCCTCTTTAGTTGAGGGAACGAAAAATGCGAGAATTCATCAACGTTTACCAAGGAGGAATGAGTGTGAACAAGTATGGCCTTAAGTTCACCCAATTGTCGAAATATGCTCCAACCTTAGTGGCGGACTCTAGGGCAAAGATGAACAAATTTGTTATGGGGATATCCGACTTGGTGATCAATGGATGTCGTTCGGCTATGCTCATCCCAAGTATGACTATTGCACGTATTATGGTTCATGCCGAACAAATTGAGGAAACAAAGCTCAAGTAAGTGAATAGAGAAGTAAAGAGGGCAAAGGCCGATGATGGAAATTCTTCCAACGGTAAATTTAAGGTTCAAGGCAAACCAAGGTTCAAGAAGAGGTTTTATAACCCAGGATCTTCAAGTGCTCCAAAGGGGAACAAATATAGGGTGTCTAACCCTAAGCCTCAAGGAGGTAATAGTGGTGCTTCTTTTTGTTGATATGCCAAATTGTGCAAAGTGGGGTAAAAAGCATGGTGGTAAGTGCCTAGTTGGCATGGATGGTTGCTTTGGTTGTGGGAAGAGCGGACATTCGATGAGAGATTTTCCCATGCTAAAGGTTCAAGGGAGAGAGGGCAAGCAAGTCCCTCCAAGTGTCTCAAATTCCGATGCTCCCAAAAAGAAACGCTTCTATGCTCTCCAATCACGAGGTGGCCAAGAGAGCTCCCCGAATGTTATAACGGGTATGTTGCAAGTCTTTTCAATTGATGTTTATGCATTATTTGACCCCGGTGCCACATTGTCATTTGTCACACCTTTTTTGGCTACGAAATTTGAAATGCTTCCGAATGTGTTAGAAGAACCTTTTTTGGTGTCTACCCTGATTGGTGACTCGGTAGTGGCAAAAAGAGTCTATAAGAGTTGTCCTATTTCTTTGTCTCATAAAGTCACTTTGGTTTATTTGGTAGAATTAAACATGGTTGATTTTGATGTATTTTTGGGCATGGATTGGTTGCATGCATGTTATGCTTCAATAGATTGCAGGACCCGAGTGGTCAAATTTCAATTTCCAAAATAGCCCATTTTAGAGTGGAAAGGAGGGAATTATATTCCCAGAGGTCAATTTGGTTCATATCTGAAAGCAAGAAAAACGATCTCCAAGGGGTGCATGTATCACATTGTTAGGGTTATGGATGTTGAGTCCAAGGTCCCTTCATTAGAGTCGATCCCCGTGGTGAGTGAGTTTTCGTAAGTATTTCCCGATGACTTGCCCGGCATTCCTCTTGAACGGGAAATAGACTTTGGCATTTATCTTTTGCCGAATACACAACCCATATCCATGCCTCACTATAGAATGGCTCCAGCCAAATTGAAAAAGTTGAAGGAGCAACTCAAGGACTTTTTAGACAACGTTTTTATTCAACCAAACATATCTCCATGGGGTGCTCCGACATTGTTTGTGAAAAATAAAGATGGGTCCCTTAGGAAATGTATAGATTACCTCCAATTGAACAAAGTCACTATAAAGAATAAGTATCATCTTCCTAGAATTGACGATTTGTTTGATCAAGTTCAAGGGGCTAACTATTTCTCCAAGGTAGATCTTCGTTCGAGTTACCATCAACTAAGGGTAAGAGGGGTTGACATTCCTAAGACGACCTTTAGGCCCCGGTACGGTCACTTTGAATTTGTGGTTATACGACCTTTAGGTCCCGGTACGGTCACTTCGAATTTGTGGTTATGTCTTTGGTCTAACTAATACCCCGATGGCTTTTATGGACCTTATGAATAGGGTTTTCTGGAATTATCTCGACATGTTTGTCATTGTGTTTATCGATGATATCTTGATCTATTCTAAGAGTGAGAGTGACCATATGAACTATTTGAGAGTTGTGCTATAAGTCCTCAAGGATAACCAATTGTATGCGAAGTTTAGTAAATGTGAGTTTTGGCTAAGGTCGTTTGCCTTCCTTGGTCATATTGTGTCGAGCAAGGGTATTGAGGTAGATCCGAAGAAAAGGAATGCGGTCAAAGGTTGGCCTAGACCTCTAACTCCTACTTACATTTGAAGCTTTTTGGGTTTAGCCGGCTACTATAGGAGGTTTCTTTAGGATTTCTCTTGTATTTATTCTCCATTGATGGCCTTAACCCCAAAAGAAGGCCAAATTTGTGTGGTCGGAAGCTTGTGAGAAAACCTTCCAAGAATTGAAAGATAAACTCACCTCCGCTCTAGTTTTTACCTTATCGGACGGTATCGATGGGTTTGTAGTGTATTGTGGCGCTTCTCAAGTGAGTCTAGGATTTTTCCTCATGCAACGTGGGAAAGTAATTGCCTATGCCTCAAGGCAACACAAGATACATGAGAAGAACTATCCAACTCATGATCTCGAGTAGGCGGCGGTGGTGTTTGCTTTGAAAATATGGAGACATTATCTATATGGGTTCATGTTGATGTGTTCACCGACCACAAGAGTTTCCAATATGTGTTTAGCCAAAAAGACTTGAATCTCCGACAAAGAAGGTAGTTAGAACTTTTGAAGGATTATGATATAAGTGTCCTTTACCACCCCATCAAAGCCAATGTAGTTGCCGATGCCCTAAGTCGAATGTCCATGAATAGTGTGGCTCATGTAGAATATGAGAAGAAGGAGTTAGTTCATGATGTACCTAGGTTGGCCCGGTTAGGTGTCCGACTAGTGGATTCAACCAAGGGTAGGGTTATGGTTTATCATGGTTCCGAATCTTTATTTGTGGTTGATGTGAAGTCCAAGCAACACATTGATCCTATTTTGATGGAGTTGAAAGAATCGGTACTGAACAAGTCCGTTGAGGCTTTCTCCTAAGGGGGAGATGGGGTGCTTAGGTACCAAGGTAGAATATGTGTTCCGGATGTTGATGGCTTAAGAGAGAAAACTTTAGAAGAGGCTCATGGTTTGTGATATTCTATTCATCTGGGAGACACACAGATGTATCGTGACTTACGGGAATTTTATTAGTGGAATGGTATGAAGAAGGATATAGCGGGTTTTGTAGCCAAATGTCTAAATTGTCAACAAGTTAAAGCCGAGCATCAAAGGCTCGGAGGGTTGTCCCAAGATATAGATATTCCCACTTGGAAGTGGGAGGATGTAAATATGGACTTTGTAGTGGGTTTGCCTCGTACTCGAAGGCAACACGATTCCATTTGGGTTATTGTTTATAGAATGACAAAGTCCGCCCACTTTATTCCCGTCAAGGTTTCTTATTCAGCTGAGGACTATGCCAAGTTGTACATCAATAAGATAGTGAAGTTGAATAGGTTCCCTTGTCTGTTATTTCCCGTCGAGGTGCTCAATTTACTTTACACTTTTGGAAGGCATTCCAAAACAAGCTTGGTACCGATGTTAAGCTTAGTACAACTTTTCACCCTCAAACGGATGGTCAAGCGGAATGCACCATTTAAACCTTAGAGGACATGTTGAGGGCATGTGTGATTGACTTCAAGGGTAGTTAGGATGACCATCGTCTATTGATAGAGTTTGCCTACAACAATAGTTACCACTCAAGTATTGTCATGGCACCGTTTGAAGCATTGTATGGTAGGAGGTGTAGATCTCCGGTTGGGTGGTTTGAGGTAGGTGAATTTGCTCTACTTGGTCCCGAGTTATTCTATGAGGCCACTGAAAAGGTCCGCCTAATTAGAGAGAGGTTGAAGACGTCCCAAAGTCGGCAAAGGTCTTATGCCGATGTTAGAAAGAGGTATCTAGAATTTGAGATTGGTAATTGGGTCTACTTGAAAATATCACCTATGAAAGGTGTGATGAGATTTGGTAAGAAGGGAAAGCTAAGTCCCCGGTACATGGGCCCATATCAAATCTTGAAGTGCATAGGGAAGGCTGCTTATAAATTAGACTTGCCAAGTGAGTTGACTTCGGTCTACATGGTGTTTCATGTTTCCATGCTCAAGAAGTGCATTCGTGATCCGGTATCCATCTTTCCTTTAGAGGGTTTAGGAGTTGACGAGAACCTTTCTTATGAAGAAGTCCCGGTAGAGATTTTGGACCGAAAAGTGAAAAGGATAAGAAACAAAGAAGTAGCTTTGATTAAGATTTTATGGAGGAATCACTTAGTTGAGGGTGCTACATGGGAGGACGAGGCCGATATGAAGTCCCGTTATCCTCATCATTTTCCTTCTACTCTTATTCCAACTTGAGGTAAGTAGTTTCTTAAGTTTGATATTTTGGAAGTCATATGTGCTATAAGTGTTCTTTATGATTTCCCTATGTTGTGAATGTTCTTGTGAGAATTCATGTTTAACATAAATTGAGTTTTCATGTTTCGTATGTTCCTCATGTTGATTTACATTTTAGTATGATGATTGCATATTTGACTCAATGAGGTGAATTGATGAACATGGTTAGCTATGGTTTTGGATGAAATGTTATGTTGGCTTTACATTGTTGTTGTTAAGCTTGCATTGAGTTGGAGAAAGTAGTTCCTCCCTTATTTATGTAAATTGATGAACTTTGTGCATGATGGGTTGTAGATGTAGTTTCCTACTGCCTTGGGATTGCATTGTGAGTTGATGTTTCCTCCTATGAATTGTGCATTTTGTTATGCTCCATACTTGTTGGGCTTCTAGTCTTGAGTCTTTACTCTCGTAAGGTTTCTAAATCGTCATTCGAGGAAGAATGTTCCCAAGGGGGAGATAATGTAACACCCCGGAAAATGATAGGTTAAACTAGAGCCTAAACGTAAGGTTAAAAGTCATAAAATGACTCCCCAAATTTTAGCAAGTCATTTAAGGTTGAAATGAAGATATTTGAGCCAAGACCAAGGGGTAAATGCCAAGGCAAAGGGGCTAAGCCAAGGCTGCCCCTAGCTAAAGGCACACTGCCCCACATTCACAAGAGGGACCACAGTCGTGGTCCACTCCACAGCTCGTGAGGGTGGTCGTGAAGTCCCCTTGGCCTTGGAAATAATGTCCACCCAAAACCAAGCCACTGCCTTAACTTCACAGAAGGGACCATGGCTCGTGGTCTTGACCACGGCTCGTAGAGCCCTTTTATGAAGGAAACTTGGGCATGGGGAGCTTGGGCATGAGGTAGCTTGGCTACTACCTCACCCTTCACGAGCAGGACCACGAGTCGTGGTCCATTTCACAGCTCGTGAAGGTGCCCAAGAAAGTGACTTGGCCAAGGAGCTTTGTGCTCCAAAATGATGGCCACTTCCCCAACCCTACGAGGGGAACCACGAGTCGTGGTCCTTACCACGACTCGTGGAGGTAATCGTGAGGCCTGGACGGGGTTCAATTAATGAGGGTCAACTTAGTCATTTCCTTTTTAATCCAATTAAATGGGGAGTGATTTAGGTTATTTAGGGGAAGTATTTAGGTTTTTTTTAGGTCAAATTTCACAAGACTTGGTAATTATTCACACACACCTAAATTGAAATAAAAAAACTCCCATCTCTCTCAATATTTCTCTCTCTAAGCTCAAGGGAAAAGAAGCCATTGGAGCTAGGGTTTGTATATTTTCAAGGTTCTTCCCCAAATTTCTTGGAGATTCTTAATTGAGGTGTGGATGATTTTCATTCTTGGGTAGCTATCACCCAAGAAGCCCCTTCAAATTATGTTTTCAAATCCCCCAAACCTAGGGTTTTCAATCTACAACATGGGTCTTCTTCCAAAATGCTTTCCATTGTTTAATTATGGTTTATATTGATTGGTTATGATGATTTATGATTGGAATGTTGAAGTATTGTTGGATTTTGATGAAAATCACCCTTGGACCCATGATTTCCCCTTCTTCCTAAATTGTGAACTAGGGTGTGATTTAATAGATCTTGTAAGCTTTTCAATTGATTATGTTTATGCTTATTATGATATTGAATCGTGAAATTCCCCTATCTAATGTTGTAATTCTTGCAAACTAGGGTTGATCTTGATTCTTAACCTTGCAGAATAATACATAGGGTTTATGTATATTGATGAAGATTGTATATGAACTTGTGATTCACTTAGATAATGATAATTCTATTGTTAATGTGGAATTGTGGTATTGATGCAAGATTCTTCTTCCCTATACCTTCGCACTTGATTATGTATGAAGTATGTATATATGTTTATGTTAAGCTTGTTGTGTTGATCGAAAGACCATTCTCATGAACACACTATGAATATGATGTGAAAGGTCTACTGACATGTTGATGATTCTAAGGTTGAAAGGGCATTCTCACCTAATGAATCTTGAGCTATTATGATGTATGTTGGTTTAAGTGCCTAGTGCATTATTTCATGAACCTAGACTTAAGTAAAGACTTAAAGTGACCTTTAAAGGGAATTACGCTTAGCACCGAGCGGATATGAAAGTGAGATGGGAGCTTTTACGTTATAAAGTCCGGCTTCCCTATGTAAGTAATCTTATTAGATGGAAACCTTTTACGTTAGAAATTTGGGTTTCTAGTAGCAATATCCGTATCCCATAACTATGTGCCCACATAGGTTTTAGCTAGTGGATCCACCTAAAAGCTAATACGTAAGTTCTACCTTAGGCAAGTAGGACGTCTCTTTTCAATGTGGGAGTAAGACATCGGATTCCATATAGCTCACATGGTCTATGTTGGTTAAGGCTATTATCCCTATATAATACGAATACAAACTATGGTAAGAACATGAACTTTAATTATGACTTCTTAAGAGGCACTACTTAGTATGAGTGGGGGATAGGACTTCACCCATACATTGCACAAGTGGATTTTAAGAAGGGTTATGGTTAGGTTCTCTTATGTTATGAAGACTTATGAATTATGTATGTATGATATGTATGAATGTTAAGGTTGACGTTTCTTGTTATAAGTTATGATCATGAATGTCTCCTTACTTAAGTATGTTGATTATGGATGAACCAAATGTAAGATATGTAGGTGGTTGGTGATCTAAATGTGATGCTTAGCATTTGGAAGGGTTATAGGATCTTTCCTTTGCATTAGACTAGTATGACTTTGGGTTGCTTATATGTTGGTGTGACTTATGTTTCTTCATATATGTGCATAATGGTTTCCAAACTTCATACAGGCATGATTTCAACTAAATGTCCCTTTTATGCACATTTCAATGATTTTTGTGCATGGCTTCCATACTTAGTACTTTATGTGCTAACCCATATTTCTACATTTACTATGAGTGTAGGTTCCGGTCATTGAGACATACTCCTTACTTTAAGTGAAGCTTGGGTTGACTATTCCCTAGGCTTGGTGAGTCCTAAAGTTTGAGGACAAGATGTTATCAATTCTTAGTTTCTATTGTATTTCCTATTTTGAGACATTGTTGATGTAGATGGATTTTTTACCTTATTTGTACTACTCTATTGTACTATATGGTGATTGAGATTAGTTCTAGATTTTTATTTTCGTCTCTAAAAAAGAAGTTGACTTCGATTGTAAAATTTTTAATTTTTTCGCATTATTCTATGACTTATGTGTATGATTATGCTAAGGGATTGTATGCGACCCCTTCGGGGTAAAGTACGCCTTGTTACGTCTAGAGGGTACCCCTGGGTCGTGACCAAGGGAGTAGATAAGGGGGGAGGATAGGTAAGAGGTAGGTAAGGGATAGGTAAGGAGGTAGGTAAGGGGGGGTTAGGGGTAGGAATGGGGGTCAGTGTGGGGGGGAGGGGTAAGGGTTTGGGGGTAACGGGGGGAGGGGTAATAGGGGGAAATGTAAGGGTGGTAGGTAGGAAGGGTAGGTGGGGATAGGTAAGGGGGTAGGTAAGGGGGTAGGTAGGGTGTTAGGGGAAGGGGGGTAGGTAAGGAGAGTGGGGTAAGGGAGTAAGTTGGGGGTAGG
>JAJOOH010029059.1:0-10959 GCA_029582605.1 Solanum gracilifrons | reverse complement strand
GTTTTACTTAATTTTATAAAAATGGAAAATAAATTTATTTTTTAATATCTAATAAAATAGTATAAATCTCAAAAATATGGGGAAAAACGCTGTTACAAGGAGTCGAACCCGCGACCCAACACTTATATTGCAAATTCTTGAACCCCTTCACCACTGAACCAAGCCCTTAGCTTATGTTCAGGGGGTTCATCACTTGGTATATACATATAAATCAAAAAATTGATCCTATATATACCGTGTAATTTTTCCAACGAAGGGGGTTCGGATGAACCCCCTTGGATCCATGTAGATCCGCCCATGCCTCCTGGTTTCGACTCCTCTCAACATTCAACATACATTTGCAAGCTCAAAAAGGCCATATATGGACTTAAGCAGGCACCTAGGGCCTGGTACACCGAGCTCACCACTTACTTGACAAGTATTGGGTTTGTTAAATCAAAATCTGACTCATCTTTGTTTATATTTCATAATTGTGGTGTTACTGTATACATTCTCGTATGTGTTGATGACATAATTATTACGGGCAGTATTCAAGGAAGTGTCAGGTCAGTAATTACATCACTTTCCTTACGATTCTCTCTCAAAGATCTTGGCCTCTTGCATTATTTCTTGGGTATTGAAGTGATATCCACATCAACTGCAATCCTTTTGTCTCAACAAAAATATGTCATGGATCTTCTAGATGAATTGAATATGACTGATTGCAAGGGCGTTCCAACACCAATGACATCACCTTGCACCTTCGCTGATTCAGAAGCTGATTCTATAGTTGACATTTCCCTTTACAGAAGAGTCATTGGTAAGCTTCACTACCTATCCTTCACTAGGCCTGACATCGGGTTTGCTGTGAGCAAGTTATCTCAGTTTATGCATAATCCCAAAGTGTCTCACTGGAAAGCTATCAAACGTTTGCTGCGCTACTTGAAACACACAAGCACATTGGGAGTTCAGCTCAGTCGCGAACCAGCAGACCGTTTACTTGCTTATTCTGACTCTGATTGGGCTGGAAATCCACAAGATAGAACATCAACAACAGGTTATGTTGTCTACCTTGGGACTCACCAGTGTCTTGGTCTTCTAAAAAGCAAAAGTCTGTCTCCCGCTCATCTACAGAAGCCGAGTACCGAGCTGTTGCTGCTGCTGTTTCTGAAGTCAATTGGCTAACGAATTTGCTCCGAGAGCTTCACATATCGTCGTTTGCTTCACCAACTGTTTTCTGTGACCACGTTAGCACCACCTATATTTGTGCTAATCCTGTTTTTCACAGTAGGATGAAGCATATATCCATTGACTTTCATTTTGTTCGTGAGCAAGATCAACAGAAGGCACTTGAGGTTCGTCACCTTCGCTCTGCTGATCAAGTCGCTGATGTCCTCACCAAACCTCTTCCCCGCACAGCTTTTCAGCTCCATTTTCACAAGTTGGGTCTTGTTCCAGTCACCCCCAACTTGCGGGGGCGTATTAAGAGATAATAGATGTTACCCTTTTGTTTAGGAGTCTGTTATTAGTTTCCTGTATTTCAGCCATATGATGATATACGTAGTTAGTCATCTTTACTATTTAGGACTTTAATAGTTTCCTGTAAACTAAGTTTCTGTTAATAGTATATCAGTTTTGTATTGGCTCTATTTAAAGAGAAGGTTGTACGTGAATAAAAGTATCTTTCTCTCCTATATCTCAAACCTTTATACATAGTCACTTACAATCTCATCAGAACATAACAAAACCTACTCCTAGGGAGATTACTAATTGCTTATGAAATCAACAAAAAGTTCTATATCCCCCCTCATATCCTGTTTACACCAAAAATATAAAAGACTAAGGCTATTCATCCTTATCTTCTCAATATTGTTACTCTTGCCCTCAAAACATCTAGCATTCCTTTCTTTCCATAGAGTCCACCAAATGCAAGTTGGTATTAACTCCCACCAATCTTCAGTAGAGTGTCTTCTTCCTATCTCCTTCCAGCTCTCTAGCATACCTTTGGTGGTCTGTGGAATTACCCAACATACACCAAGGATGCAAAAAAACATGTTCCATAGATTGGTAGCTACCTTGCAGTGGAGGAACATGTGTCTATTGACTTCAGCATCTTGATCACACATAAAACATCTTGAACAAATTTGTCTTCCTTTTTTCTGAAGCACTTCATGTGTTAGACATGCCCTTCTACACACCAACCAAGCAAAACATGATATCTTTAGAGGTATTTTTATCTTCGAAATTAATTTCCAAGGACAGATTCTGATTCTACTTTGACGTAGCAAGACTTCACTGTGAACACTCCTTTCCTCTGTAATTTCCATATAGGCTTGTCAGGTTTATTGGAGGTGCCTGGGAAGGTAGTTAGGATCTGAAATAGAGTAGTGATTCTCCCTATTTCCCAATCATTGAGGGCTCTTCTAAACAAGAAATTCCATCCCTGAGGACTCCACATCTGAGAAACTGTGTCCTTGTTCTGCTGGCTGAGTATGACCAAATCTGGAAATAGAGTTGCAAGGCACTCTTCTCCAATCCATAAGTCATTCCAAAATTCAATTTTCCTACCATTTCCCACCTTAAGTGAGATGTTATCCTTGAACTGTGGCCATAGTCTTCTAATGGTCTTCCAAACACTACACCCAAAAGTTCCCAGAACCTCCTCAGTAGACCAATGACTCTGTAGTCCATACTTGGCAATGATGACTCTCTTCCATAGTGCTATCTCTTCAGTGCAGAACCTCCATAACCATTTCTGTAGAAGGCAGGAGTTCTGGAGGCTTAGCTTTTTTATATCCAGTCCCCCATGCTTCCTGCTAAGAGTTACAATGTCCCACTTGACTAGCTTGTAACCTCTATTTTCTCTGTGACCATTCCAAAGAAAAGATCTTCTGAGTTTGTTGATCTTTTTCTCAATGCTTTTTGGAATAGGAAAAAGGCTCATCATTTAGGAAGGAAGAGCATCTAGGACTAACTTGACCAGGGTCAATCTCCCTCCCAAAGAGAGGTAATGGCTCTTCTACCTTGCAAGTTTCCTGTCACATCTCTCCAAAACATCATTCCACACTCCTATGTCCTTGTTTTGTGTACCCAAAGGCATGCCCAAATACTTTGTTGGCAGAGTAGCTATCTGGCAGCCAAGGTTGCGAGCTAGCTGTTCCATGTTGCTTACATGGTTTATTGGGTAGAGGAAACTCTTTTGCCAATTTACATGGAGCCCAGAAACACCTTCAAAAATAGTGAGGATAGCTCTGATGTGTCTGATTTGTGTCACCTCAGGCTCACAGAAAATCAGAGAATCATCTGCATAAAGTAAATGAGTAACCCCCACTTCATTCTCCATTCTCCCCTGCATTTGAGCTTTAAAACCAATTAACCATCCATTGACATTTGCTGAGAAAATGATCAAAATGGTCCTTGATGTATTGGAGTTGCTTTATTTTTGTCCTTAATATATTCTAGGTGATTGAAATAGTCCTTCATGTATGACAAAATGTGTTCAGTCTAGTCTTTTACCCTAAACTTTTTTTTTTTTTGATAACCGAGAAATCCGTCTGTAACCCTCCCTTTGGACCAATCACAGCCTTCTAAACTCGGTGGATAATGGGCCCGCCCCTCTACCCTTCTCAACTTAAATACCGGGCTTCGCTTTGCATGGTGTGGGGCTTGAACCTGCGATCGAAGCCACAAATCCTCCACCTTTTGCCACTTGAGCTAGTCCTTGGGGGCAGTCTTTTACCCTAAACTTAACAATTGACCCTCAAAAAATGTTAAATATAACGGTGGGACCCACATAACTTACAAAATCCACCATTTTTACCATCCTTATTAGCTCAAAGAAAGAGTTTCATGAATTCTAAGATTCACATACTATTAACCCTAAACTAACAAAAACTCGATCGCTTGATTCAATTCAATCCAAATCAATAAAAAAATCCCAAATTCAATCCAAACCCACAAGCAGAAAGCAGAAAAATAACCCAACAGACTAAAAAATGAATCAAATTTGGGTGAGTTCAAGATTTTCCAACCTTCCAATATCAAAAACAGATGATTTGTACATAATTCACCATAACCCAGGTAATTAGCAGCTGATTCAAGAGAATTATGCAAATCTAATTGAACTTGGCTCCTTAGATAAAAATTAAAAATAAAAAAAGTCCCAATTTTGATGTGCAATTAAGATGAAGCACCGAGAATTGAACACAATGAGAATCAATGAAGGCTAAATACCCGATCTTGTCATTTTACAGAAGAAGTTGAAATTAGGGTTTTTAGAGAGAGAGAGAGAAAGAGAGATGTGGAGAAAGAAAGATGAGTCACCTTCCCCTAGTAACTAGGAGAGATTACACAGAGTTCAAGCAAATTTCAACAGATACCTACACTTGGAGGAGGAATTTCGGAAACAAAAGGCTGGCATGCAATGCTTTCAGGAGGGTGACAGAAATACCAAGCTCTTTCATGCCTATGCTGAAGGCCAAAGTATTAATGGAGGTTTTGCAGTAAACTATGCTGAAGGCCAGAGGCACCTAGATAGTTCCTTTGTTGTGCTGATAAGCAGATACAAAACATTAGAGGTTCCCCTATACAAAAACTTATAGGACTTCTATGACTTCAAGTATGGGTCCAGTTGTTTACAGAGCTTGGTTTACACCGAAAAAGAAAAGTAATATGCAATTCAATTTTATCCTCTGGATGAAATTACTTGTGTCCCCAAAACATCTGAAGTTCCTTTCCTTCCCAACTGTCCCCCAAATGCATGCTGGAACCTTTCTCTGTCATATCTTTTGACCGACACCACCAACTACACCAGACCAACATACGTCCTATTGTTAATATATGCTTAACATATTTCTTTAGAAATTATAGATTTAGTTAGGTTCAGATTAACCTGATTGATCTTATATATATTTTCATGTCAGGTGACAGTTATTTTGTTTGCCATTTTTTCTCAACAGATGTTATGTGCTGAATCAGACCCAATTCAGCTCATTGAACTGGAGCACTTTTTCCTTTCCTTTTGCTCTGAGTTTTATATTATTGTTTCTCGTCATCTTGTTTATATGGAAGTGAAAATGATGCTGGAACAGACTGGATCTGACATCTTTTTCTTTCCTATTGCTAAACTTTTGTGCCATTATTCACTCTCTTCAGGCTACAGTACAGTTCAAAGATCTGATGAAAGTTATATATTGAACAGGGGATATTCAAAGAAGGTTGTGTACTGCTGCAGAAATTAGTTCCTACTTCAGTAACACCATAACATCAGGGTCCAATTATTTAACGCCCAACAGAAACTGTAATTTGACCTCTTGGGTTCCAGGCTGTGAACCAGGATGGGCCTGTAGCACCAACTCAGATCAGAATCCTGACTTGAGGAATTTTAGAGAAATACCAGCGAGAACTCTTGCTTGTCAGTCCTGCTGTGAGGGTTTCTTCTGTCCTCACGGTCTTACCTGTATGATACGTAAGTATATAACCAATATTATCAGCTTTTCGAAAAAAAAATCAAAAAACAATATTATCAATTGCTTCTTCTTCAACCATTTGTGAGGGAAAACTACAAATTTAGAAGTTAATTTTTCTGTTATTACAAGGACTTGTTTTTCGTTTATGCTCTAGTATCAAGGAAGTTATTAATCACTAGCTTCTGGATTCCTGTGAGTAGATGGTGATATCTTGTATGTAAGCATGTCTGCAGTAGCCTTATGGTAAAATAATATAAGAGATAACTAGCATACTGTAGCTTTAGTTGAACAAGGAGGCTTCTATTGTTGTGTTTTTGGAAAATAGACAAGATAGTCCGATTATTTGGTTGTACATAGGACTAATAACCTAACAGTTGTTTCCTACATTTTACTCCCTTTTCTGAATCCTTAGTTAAAATAGCTGGTAAGGTTATCATGAACTGCTTGTGCTAAGGTTCTGGTATGATGTATGGATCTGTCTCTAGATGATGATATTTTAGTTCAAGATTTTTTGTGGATATATATAATTAACGTATACATTGACATCCTTCATGAACAAGTTCCATAAAAGGGATTGCTGTTGACTCAGCATACATAGTGCCATGTCCAGTAATTTGATGTTTTGCTACATTGCCTTCAATATATGTGTGCACTACATGGAATAGTTAAGTGTTGCTCTAATTTTTACTTATTTGGGTTACATATATTCAACTTCTTAAGTCTTGGTTTCTAATTTTTTTTTTGATAATTACCTTTTTCTGATTCTCAACAAAAGAAAAGATGCCTGATATCTTCTTCATTTTTCTAGCCTGCCCTTTAGGTTCCTACTGCCCACTTGCCACACTCAATAGGAATACTGGAATATGCGAACCGTGAGTTCAGATTCTTGATACAAGGCCTCTCTGATTTTCTTACATCTTACTGCCCACTTTTTGTTTGCATAACATGTTTATTGGTATGTCTGTAGATATAGTTATCAATTACCTCCTGGGCAGCCAAGTCATACTTGTGGTGGGGCAAACATTTGGTCTGATGTTCGCAGCAGCTCAGAGGTATTTTGTTCTGCGGGATCATATTGTCCAACAAATACGGAGAAGAATCCCTGCAGTAGTGGGTACTATTTTATCTCAAAAACCCTGTAGTCCGGTTATCATCTAGCTGTAAATGTTCAAATAAGGCTTAAATCTGGTTACAGAAATCCCTTAGGAAATCCTTATTACTTAGTTATACTTGCACATCACACTTCTTTCGTGATATTTCATCAATTTTACTCCTCTTATGTCCTTTCAAGGCTAATCTTTACCCTGACATTACAGGAACTACTGCCCCATGGGTTCTATGGCTGAGAAACGTAAGTTCCAGGTTGAGGGTGACCAATTATTTTCAGTACATTGTTAAAATAGTAGTCTTTTCATACAAAATAAATAACAAATGCATTTTTATTCCCATTAAGCATATTTCAGTTGGATGAGTTTAGATTCTTTCTCGAATGTCGCTGCTTCATGTAACATTCACCTCCTGATGGACTTTCAGGATGCTTCAAGTTGACTTCATGCAATCCAAACACTGCAAGTCAGAATATTCATGCATATGGGGCGATGCTCATAGTAAGTTTTGATTATTATCAAGTCTCTGCCTACCTGATATCCCTTCGTAGTTTCTTGCTGTTTCTAGGTTTATATGAAGTGAGCACTGGATTCAGTAATGCACTGTGGTTTCAATAAAAGTTTTCTATTCTGTTGCCATAACCCTTCTGCTGATAAAAAAATTTCAGAAATTATTGTGCTACCTTCCCCGTGCTGAAGTTAAAATTGGTTCCGCTCTTTAGTATTTGAACTTCTTCATTGATTGATGTTCAAGACATTATACCACCATAGGAGATTCAAGTCCTGTTCATCCTTGCAGGCAGCTTTAGCCACACTTCTACTTATAATTTACAACTGTTCGGACCAAATCATCACCGTACGAGAAAGGAGACTCGCTAGATCCCGGGAAGCAGCTGCAAAAGTTGTTAAAGAAAAGATACAGGCACGTGCAAGGTGGAAAACTGCAAAAGAGGCTGCTAAAAAGCATGCAGTTGAATTGCAAGGGCAATTTTCTCGCAAGTTTTCTCGCAAGCGAAATATCACAGTCAGTGACAAGGTCACAGTACTGAATGAGGAATATACTGATACCGATGGTAATTCATATCCATCAAATGAGCACAGTACTTCTTTAGTGTCCAAGAAATCGCAAAGCGCATCTGAAGTAGAGGAAATAGGATCCAGCCCCTTGATGAAGATGATTAATGAGATTGATGAACAAACTTTTGATAGTTCGGAATCATTCAGTTTGGAGATCAAAGAAAGAAATTTGAAAACCAAAAAGGCCAAAGGGAAAGATATTCATACTCATAGCCAAATCTTCAAGTATGCATATGCACAACTTGAGAGAGAAAAAGCTCAGCAACAGCATAATAACAACCTTACTTTCTCTGGTGTAATCTCAATGGCGACAAATACTGATTACAAGAAAAGACTTGTAATTGAGATAGGTTTTACAGACTTAACTGTTACTTTGAAAGGAAAAAAGAAGCATCTGTTACGATCTGTTAATGGAAAAATCATGCCTGGTCGTATTACTTCTGTCATGGGTCCATCAGGAGCAGGGAAAACTACTCTCCTTTCAGCTCTGGCAGGAAAAACTGTTGGATGTACAATTTCTGGTTCCATCCTTATAAATGGAAAATCAGAACCAATCCGTTCCTACAGAAAAATAGTCGGTTTTGTGCCACAGGATGATATTGTGCATGGCAACTTGACTGTTGAAGAGAATCTATGGTTCAGTGCAAGGTGCAGGTATGTAATAGTTGGTTCTGTTAGATATTATGTCCTTGGGAATCTTCATTATCTTATCATTTTTAAAAAATCTCCTTGGAAATCATGTTATAATGATCAGCACAGGCTACAGTTCAAAATTGTCAGTTACTTCTAAATCACCATATTGTTCTATTGACTACTGCTGGCTTGTATCTCAAGTTGATTTGATCCCTGTACTGTTGGTTCAAAAGATAAACTTGTGAGTTTTTGTATTTTGTAAAGGTTGTCAGCAGATTTGCAAAAGCAAGACAAGGTTCTTATTGTTGAGAGAGTCATTGATTTCTTGGGCTTACAGAGTGTGCGGGGTTCCTTGGTTGGAACAGTGGAGAAGCGAGGTATCTCTGGAGGCCAACGGAAACGAGTGAATGTGGGGCTAGAGTTGGTAATGGAACCATCACTTCTGTTTCTTGATGAACCTACTTCTGGACTAGACAGTTCATCTTCTCAATTACTTCTAAGAGCACTTCGACGTGAAGCCCTTGAAGGAGTCAATATCTGCATGGTTGTCCACCAGCCAAGGTAACCTACATAATTTGTTGACTTGGATACTGATACTACATTTACATTGATCCTTTCTGTTTATAGGTTATCTTGCAGCATATAACTACAAAAGCATGCAGTTCCTAATTGTAATGTCAGGAAGCCATAAATTAAGTGAATAATTTTTAAAACAGAAGAGATCTTCTTCTAGCTACTGGAATTCCCTTCTGATCGATGAATATGCTTTCTATTGTCTTGTGACTGAAATCCTTGCTTAGTTCTCCTGCAATAGGCAGTTAGTTTTCATCATATATTGGAAATCAACCCAGAAGTCAACAAAAAACTGTAAAGATGAATCTTGGGCCTAAATCAACCCTAAAAGCTAGCTTAATATCATCATTCATCTCTAGGAAACACTTGCTACTACTGTGACGACATGACATTACTGTTGCTATCCTATATATGTTACACAGCCAATAGGGACTTGATACATACTAAAAGACATCGGGGTTGAAATGCCCTTGAATAGAGTTATTGCTTTGTTGAGCCGGCTCGAGGTGCATCGAGAGAGCATAGTTATTGACCTCAAGGGTTCTAAGCTGCTCCTGGTACTGAGCCACCAACTGCTTCAACTGATTCAACTCATTCCCTCTATCCTCGAATTCCTTCTGCCGCTCATGCTGGATGGCAACTGCTCGCTTTAAAATAGCATTCTCTTGTATAAGAGCTTCAAACTGCTGCTTGGGCATCATATTCTCCTTCTGGAAACCACAGGCCGCCTCTGTTGCACGAGCACATATGGCTTTCTCAAAAGCCTCAAGAGCTCGTGAAGCACGGACTTTAGCATCATCTATATTAGACGCACTCTTGATCTCTCCAACAAAAAGATCCACCCATACTGTACCCTGCAAATGCACCACTTTTGCAGAAGATAAATCCTCTGCAGATGTGGTCTCACCGTTAGTTGTAGCGCATCTTGAGTAAAAACTTGGCTGCTGGACTCATGCGTAGCACCAGAGCTTCCTGCCGCTGGCCCCAGATTATCACCAGATCCCAAGCGGAGCTCATTCAGGCATTTGATAGCAGAATCTAGATCATCACTGGATTCTTCAAGTGCTCTCTCAACCAATTGCTTGTCCATGTCAGAGAAAGCATGAGAAGATGATTGAGTGCCGATGATGCAATTGAATTACCGGAAAAAACACGATCGGAATCAGAATTAGACCTCGCCGGAGAAAAAGTACGGCGAATCCTCTTTGAAACCGGCGGTGGCACATACGGCAATGACAATGACGACTGAAAATCCTCAAACAAATTCGATCACTTCCCACACACTATAGCAGACATGATGTGCTGGAAAAAAATGCTCTTTCAGCTTTCTCCGATCAAAAGTTCCTCTTTTCCCGTTCCGATCATGCAGATTTATAAATTCAAAAAGAAAATCTTAAAAAATTAATAGAAAATTAAGTATGAATTGCTAAAATTTTCTATGAATCTATAAATAATAGTTTTTAAATAAAAAGAAAAAATTATTTTCTCTTTAATTCTCTCTCGTGAAGAGAGAGGCTCCCTAGCTTCTCAAAAATGTCATTGATGAAGCTGTTCATGATCCCCATAGCCTTGCTGGAAATCCCAATATCAGGATGAACCTGTTTGAGACTTTGAGTACCTTAAAGATGTAGATCTTGTAAGTCTCAACGCTCTTCTCGGCCTTCTTCTTCTCGCCGGAAGCGGCGTCCTGTGGTAGCTTCTTCCCGGCCTTTGGCTTCTTCTCCGCCGGAGCCTTTCGGCGACGGTGGACTTCTTCTCCTTCGCCATCTTCTTTTCTGCTGGCTTCTTCTCTGCCTTTGGTGCCATTGGAATTAAAAGAGAAAATATGAAAGTAGAAATTGAAAGCGGACGTTCAGGGGGTGAATTGATGCTCAAGCAGCAGTTTGAAGCTTGTGAGAAATATATGGGAAAAATAATATTGAATTGTGTATCTAAATTGTTACATTGAGACCCTATTTATAGACAATACATATACATTGAAATCCTTTTCTAACTAGGATTCCTATTCCTATTCTTCTTCCTATTCTAAGTAGGAATATATACATATTTCTATTCTAACACTCCCCCTCAAGCTGGTGCATACAAATCATATGTACCTAGCTTGTTACAGATGTAATTAATAC
>JAJOOH010029058.1:0-21250 GCA_029582605.1 Solanum gracilifrons | reverse complement strand
CCCCCCAATTTACAAATAATAGTTGGCCATATTTGTTTAATTCATTATTTTAACTTCAAATTTTAAATTATATAATTTAAAGTTTGAAAAAACTTGTTTTAGGAGATTTTCATTTGTTTTGAAGTTTTCAATCACAACATTTATTAAACTTTTTTTTTAATATTCAAATGAAATTTCAACTTTCACATATTTTTTTTAAAAATATTCAACTCAAAATATACAATTTTTTGCTCAATCAATTCATGGCCAAAATTCTGCCAAATGTTTTTTCAATAATAATGAAGTACCAAGCAATTAGTTTCTTACCTAACCTTTTATTTCATGGTACTGTGCAACTTTTATATTTTCTCCATTTCAAAATAAATGGTATATTAATTCTTTTTTACTTTATTTTAAAATAAAGGATGATTTATATAATTAAGGAAAATTATTTTTTTATAAAAATTATCCTTGTTTTAATATATTTTACATCATTAAAGAGCTACTTATATCTTCAAGACATTTAATTAAAGTAAAGACAGTAAAATACTATTTCTTTTACATAAATGAATTAATAGTTTTCTTTCAAAAAGTGTTTTGATCATGAAAATTTTACTGTTGAACTTTAAAAAATGACATTTAATCATAAAATATCGAAATTCAATTCAACTTAACTAGAATTATAAAGAACTTGCTAAAAGAAAAAAGAAAAAAAGATAGCCCTCTAAATTACTTATAAAAAGTGAAAAATAACTCTAATTTTGTAGTTATATTAAAACACAACTTTAATTTTCAAATATCAGTTTTCACTATGAAAATATAATATATTTTTTTTCAAATTTCATAATAAAAACATGACTAAACGTAATCAAATACACTTATTTTGAAACGAAGAAAATAAGTAGAAATATTTACTTTACTATAATAGCCTACACTAGGCTACTACTACCTATCTATTTGTCTAGTCTCTTTACTATCATTAGCTTCCACCTTCATCTTTCTCCATAACTTTTCTCACATCTGTAAAAAAAGAAGATGGATGAATTAATCGTTTCTTCATCATCATCATCATTTTTCATACCATCTTTACTTTCTCAAGGTACTCAAACTTCATCAAACCTTCAACAAAAGCTTCAAAATATTCTCAAGATTCAAACAGATTCTTGGTCATATGCTATTTTCTGGCAAACTTCAAATGATGATGATGATGGTCACCTTTTTTTAGCTTGGGGTGATGGTCATTTCCATGGTACTAAATCCAAAACAGGGGTTCAAGCTAGTCAACAATCTACAGAAAGAAAAAATGTCATAAAAGGGATTCAAGCTTTAATTTGTGAAAATGGTGAAGAAAAAGTTGATGATGCTGGTGAAGTTACTGATGCTGAATGGTTTTATGTTATGTCTTTAGCTCAATCTTTTTCAATTGGTGATGGTGTACCTGGTAAAGCTTTTAGTACTGGTTCTATTATATGGTTAACTGGTGCTCAACAACTTCAATTTCATAGCTGTGAAAGAGCTAAAGAAGCTCATGTTCATGGAATTCAAACTTTTGTATGTATTCCAACTTCAAATGGGGTTCTTGAATTGGGTTCAAATCAACAAATTAAAGAAAATTGGATCTTGATTCAACAAGTTAAGTCCATTTTCTCTTCAATTCCTGATCTTGGTCTTGTGACTTGTTTAGAACATAACACAACCATCATCAACAACAGCAGTAAAAACCCAAAAACAGAGGAAACAGAGGAAATAGTTTCAGTTTCCCCTGAAGGTAATGATTCAGATTCCGATTGTCAAGTACTAGTGGAGAAGAAAACCCCGAAGAAGAGAGGGAGAAAACCAGGGGCAACACGCGAAACACCGTTGAATCATGTTGAAGCAGAGAGACAGAGGAGGGAGAAGTTAAACCATAGATTCTACGCTCTGCGTTCTGTTGTTCCTCATGTTACCAAAATGGACAAAGCTTCATTGTTATCAGACGCAGTATCATATATCAATGAATTAAAATCAAAAGTTACTGAATTGGAAGGTCAGCTCACTAGAAAATCCAAGAAACTGAAAATCGAGTGTACTGATAGTATTACTATAGACAACCATAGTACTACTACTACTACAACAACAACAAACTCAGTGGATCAAATTCGGCATAATTCATCTTCAGCAGCATCATTTGGTGTCCAGAACAATTTAAAAGTGGAAGTCGAAGTAAAGATTTTGGGCCCTGATGCCATGGTAAGGGTACAATCTGAAAATGTAAATTACCCATCAGCAAGATTGATGCGTGCTCTTCAAGATCTTGAACTTCATGTCCACCATGCCAGTATTTCGAGTGTCAACGATATTATGCTACAGGACATCGTTGTTAAAGTTCCTATAGAACTGAGTACTGAAGATCGATTAAAAAACGCTCTAATTAGAAGCATTGAGCAGCAGTAACAATAGTAGTACAATGTTTCTTTCATCCTTAATAATCTTGTTTAACTGTATGTTCAAATTAAAATTTCACCAGTATTGTAATAAATTATTTTCCTTGTATAGAAAAAAATTGTCATGTAAAGAAGATGCATATTGTTGCATGCTTGTTTATGGACAGGGGGAATCAGAAATTTTAATTTATTTTTGTCACTTGATAGATCATATAACATAATTACAGTTATAATTATTGAATTCTATCGAGCTAAAAATGTGGCTCCGCCCCTGTCGCTATTTGCCAGTTGGAATTATTAGTATTATTAGGAAAATTAAAGGTTGATGTGTGTTGCTGCTTGTTTGTCTTTAAATATCAACATATGTTCCCTCTTTTTCATGTTTATGTGGTTTCTATTTTATTTTTTTACATTAATTACCCCACCACTAAAAAGACAACTTTTTTTCCATTATTTGTGTTTTCTGTATTGTCCAAAAGTCTAAAAAAACATGAAAAATATGTGATTAGATCATTCTATGGTATATTATTGTCAATGAAACTCTTCTTTTATCTGACTTTAGAATCCCACTTGAGGGTTGCACAACTATACAATTTATATATCATACTCTTTCATAGCTGATTAGAGCTATATATGTATTAATAATATATGATTTGGTTATGAAAAAATTTATATATTTTTTTTTTTATCGACATGATTAAAAAAAAATGTTACTAGGGTAAGTTATGATAGATCACCAAAGTACATATAGGGAAAAATTGTGCAATTTCTGGTAATACTAAGGGCTGATTTATAGGTTTTCGAGGAGTCGAAAACTTAGTAATTTTTGTTCAAATTTTATAATTTTTAAAATATTTAGGAATAAACTCTATTATTTTTGAAGTCATTGTAAAAATTCGTAAAAATTTAAAATCATAAATTTGCTTCTAGATACTCTCTTTATTCTAAAATAAGTAATATTTTTAGTTTAAACATACCTGGTTAAAAACCATTTATTCCTAAAATATAAAAATTATGTTTATCAACTAATTCATAACCAAAGAAAAGCAAATTAATGATTCTTAATTATATAAATAAGAATAATTTAAAAAGAATAAAATCAATACATTCTTAAAATCCTGAAACACTATTTATTTTAAAATAAAATGAAATGTTAAAATATCACATCTTTTGAAAGGAAGGGAGGAATAATACAAAGTTAGAACTCATAATTTTATTAGGATCTTCATTAGGAGATGCATGTATCTTATCTTATCCAAAAAGGACCACATGTATTGATTAAGGGACTTAATATATATCATTAATAGCACAAAATCACTTTCATGATACATGATTTGTGTTTACTATATTTTTTCTCCTTGATTTATTTTTATTTGTTCATTTTAAATTTATATGTATTTTAAAAAAATCAATATAAATATTTTATCATAATATTTATATTAAATATTAATTGATGTACAGTCTTTAAATCTCGAAAAATAATTCAGAAAAAAGTAATTAATATTGACGATAAAATATTTAAAAAAAAAATATTGATGGTTCATCAATAGCCCACACTTGAATCACTTTCATGATACATGATTTGTGTTTTGCTCTCCCCTCCATTACTTTTAATTTTCCAGATTCTTTAAGAAATAATAATTAGTACGAGTATTTTATCATAATATTTATATTATAAATAACTTTAAATTTTGAGAAATAATTTGATGAATAAATAATTAATATTGAATATATATAATATATCAAAAAGGAAAAATTGTGCATTATAGCAAACTATTATTTCAAAATAAATGTTATTGCTATAATTTTATTTAATTCTAATTTGTAGCAAACACATTGCCATTCTCGCCTCTCTCTCCCGAATCTCGCTCGCCACTCTCAATTGTCTCCCTCGCCTCTCTCAGTTTGTTATGGAGCGCAAATAACAAAACTGTAACACTATAGAGCGCTAATATGATTTTTATATTTACTATTCCTAAAATTTACTGTATTAAAAATAACAAAGAAATATGTGGACAACCTTTTTTGGTTGATTTTATTTATATTTTTACCTATTCAATCAAATTGTCAAGGCAATATATATATGTATATATATATATATATCAACACTTGACTATGTCTAAACCACAAATATGAAAGGATAGTACTCCCTACCTAGAGATCACTTCAATTCTCTCTCTCCTTCCACTGTAACTAAGACACATTAGATTTTAACAACCACGCTACATTTTCTTCATTATTTCTCCCCTTTGTTTAATTTTATTTGGTTTTGATATTAAAAATAAACATTTTATTTTATTTTATTAGTCTATTTTAATATATCATTCTTTAATACTATTTTTAGTATTAAATAACTACATAAAGTAGTACACTATTAATAATAAGTATTTTTTCCACTCACCGTGAGCCAGTGTCACGACTTAGAACGTTGTGATTGACACCCACATTAACCTTCCGGTGGAAGAATCATTACTACAACCCAAACTAACAACTCAATCAAATACTACGCATTTAAAGATACGGAAGCAGGTTTAAATGACCAAAAGAAATACGGAGTTCCCATAAACTCCAAAAGTTTAAATAAACTAGCCAAACTAATGCGGAAGAACAACCCCTAGAACCTGAAAGTCATTGTACCAAAACTCTAATAACGACAAGTCTAAGAACAAGGGGTACAACCCCGAGACTAAACAAACACCTTAAACAAATAGTCTGAGTCCGAAAAGAGTGGACTTAAACAGGAAAGATCCATGGCAACTTGAAAGAACTGGTTCACCCTTGAATCCGGTCACGCTCAATTGTCACCTAGCTAAGGTCTATCAATAGCCGCCTGAAGATGCCTTGTACTCAACAAAGAACAAACAAGTGCAGTATCAGTACACTTCTATACTGGTAGGATCACGCGGCTATCCCAATAAGTGAAACACATGCAAGTAACCACAACATTATAAAACAGGCATTCACCGAACATATACAATATTAGTCATCCTTTTAGGATCAATGTAGCATTCCACGTTCTCAATAATACACATTGGTTATCATTTTAGAACAACAAACAGTCTTTCAACCTCAATCAACATTAGATATGAATGTAATCATCACAAGTAGATACACAATACAATTCAATGGTCCTCTCACGGAACCCAATTCAATGGTCCTCTCATAGAACCCATACCCAAATTGTTAGTGTACCGGTACGTGGTATCCGATCCAAGTTAGTGTGTCGGATCGTGACACCCGTTCTAATGTTTATGCTGATACGTGGCAATCGATCCCAGTTAGTGTGTCGGATCGTGACACCCATTCCAATGTTTATGTCGGTACGTGGAAACTAATCCCAGTTAGTGTATCGAAATGTAACATCCGATCCATTCAACAAGCCACAATTACAATCACAAGTACATTCTCATAATCATACAATCAAGTCTTGATTCATGCCATTCAATTATTCAATTATCCTTATTCACGATTAGTGTGATCAATAATGCAACATTCGCATACATACATGCATTATAATGAAGCAAGTACAAACATATATCACACAACATGAAATCACAACCATCACATACCTCAAACAAAGCGTGAATCCGCTAAGAAACTTGATTATTCCCTTTCCGAATTCTTTTCGCTTGCTCTTGGTCTGCAAACATTCAAAATAATACGAGGATCAATAAATAAGACCCAATTACCCGAATTCTAATCAATAATATCAATCTTAGATCAAACCCTTGATATCCATACCCAGATTAGTGCTTTTTCCACCATAATTTCCAAATCAAAACCCTCCCTCATCGATAATTACCCACTAATTTACATTTTACAGATCGAAAAATGGATTCGGGGAGTTAAAACCTTACCTAAGCCTTAAGAATGGTGAAAAATGGTCAAGAACTCGCCTGGGGTCGTCTCCTAGCTCTCAAAGTCGAAAAGTGCAAAATAAAATAATTTTGGGGTTTATTTCCGACTTTAAGTCACGTCTGCCCCGCCATGGTGGCACTCACCACGCTACAGCGACCCCGCTCTAGCGGCAGAAATCCCACCTTAACGGCTTGCACGGAAACAACGAGCAAAATTAATAATTCCAAGACCCCATTCCACAACACACCTTCAACTAACGACACTCAGAAACTACCCGTTCACGCTAAGATCAATTTCGGGAGTTTTACTCGCCCGAATTCAATTTCGTAAAGTTGTACGAGTTCCTTAACGTCTTAGCTATACATTCATGAAATCAAATTTATTAATCGATATCTCATTTGTTACCAGATTCCCTAGACTCACTGACTCCGATTTCATCCAAATCTAGACTAGGCTAGAAAACCCAAAGTTACTACTCAAAAGTATTCTTGCCCCAATTCTTTCCTCATTGGCTTTTCTATAACGACGGAAATAAGTCATTACAATAATGTAGTAAGAATAAAGCAAGAATAAAGTAGTATCTAAATCGTCGAATAACTGAGGATACTTGTCCCACATACTTTTTATGTCGAATCTGGGCTGCTTGAAGCTTAGATTGGATACTTCTCACCTTACCCTGAACATCTTTCACCAAAACAACTCTCCAAGATTTCACGTCTTCAACCTCAAATCAACCAATTGAACACCTACACATCCTCTCATACAATGCCTCAATGAAGTCGATCTCAATACTCAAGTGATAAATATTGTTGTATGTAAACTTAAATACAACAAATGTGATTCCCAACAACCACCAAAGTTTATCGTACCCACGCCTAGAATATGTTATCAATGACCTTGACCCAATCATCAGGACTAATCCCTTCTCACATAACCATGATAAAATCCTAAATCAAAACTCACCACAATTAGGGGTGAGCCCGAACCAACCAACACACAATCATAATACCTAACCAATCATAGCTCCTATCAACATCTCCATCTCACAACCCAATTTCCTATGAGCATACGTTATAAGTATTTGATCTTTAAACACCAGATACTCATTGATGGATATGTCCAAGCATACAAGACCTCTAACCACACTATCGAATGCTGGATTTAGCAATGAAAACTCTTAATTGTAAACTCAATCGTATAACACAATCCCCTTATCTATCAACATTAGCTTATACCTTGAAGATTTTTATGAATTCATGGATCTCCGTTTATCATTGATCGCATCTCCATCGATCTTACCATATATTTCGCAAAAAATTCAATCATACTCATTACTAGACTCAAAACAAAAACAAACACTTTTCATCACACTCAAGCTAATGTCCGCACACTCCTTTCTCAAGTCTTTTTCGATAGTTTTTGACCAACTTGATGGATCCGTGACACTATTGCCATAGCCACCACAAAACAAATGAAATTACGCATCTCTAAACCTAATTATCTACCCCTCTAAAGATATCTCTTTACTCTTTGCAATCAAATAAAATATTCTTGGTCTAGCCTCTTTCTAAAGGTTGTACTATATCCTACTATTTTTCTTCATTATAACTTTAGCTCTGTAACATTTTATTCGAGTGAACATCTCTTATCATTTTCCATACAACCACGTTACTCACCAAGTATTAGAAAATCAAGACCTTGGATAATCGCAAGTCGTAATTACTATACAAAATTCACTTAACCAATAATTTTTATTATATAGTTGCATCCCGTCACAATCCATCACGAACTCTTATTGCCATTATACTCCATCAGCCTTGACTATCATTACGAAGTCAACCTTTTTTATCAACACGACGCCTCAAACTCAGGTAAAATCATCAAATTCAAAGGACTAACCCTATTTTATATACGTCTTCTTGCTAAATACTTCAATTTCCTTCGCCCAGGTATACTCAATGGGACTTTCCTTATCCATAAATTGGTTATTCTGATATCAATCCACTCCTTTATAGCTTAAGATAAATTCACCAGTCCTCATACCACCCTCCTTCTTCTTAACAAACAAGACAGGAGTATCCCACGGGAGAAACACTAAGACAGATGAAACCTTTATCATGAAGCTCTTGGTTTTGAACCTTAAGCTCTCTTAATTATGCTGGATGATACGAAGGGATGGAAATAGGGCGAGTGTCAGTTTCCAAGTCAATGCAGAAATCTATATCTCTATCCGGAGGCATACCATGCAAATTCGTAGGAAACACTTCGTTAAACTTAAACACCATAGAAACAGACTCAATAGAGGGAGATTCAACCTCAACATCCCAAATATGAGCTAAATAAGCCAAACAACCCTGCCTACCAGTTTCCTAGCCCGAATGGAGGACATGATCTTAGCTAGCTTATGTTTGTACACCCCTTCCCACTCTAATCTTTCCCTACTGGGGATCTCTAGAGTTACCGACTCAGTATTACAATTAATCCCGATATAATAGGGGGACAACCAAGTCATGCCTAAGATTATATCAAGTCAGTCATATCCAGCATAACCAAATCAACCTAAATCTGAAAATCTATAAACACAATAGGACAATACGATATACATGGGTGACTATGATTGACTCTTCAACTGGGTAGAAACATGGATGAGCGCATCAAGTATATCAAAAACCACATCAAATCCCAAGGTAATTGAACTGACACATACAAATAAGTAGAACCCGGATCAAACAAAACAATAGTCATCCAGGCATAGACAAGAGTAGCTCTTGTGACCACTGCATCACACCCTCAAACTTGGTCTTACTCGGAAAAACATAAAACTGAGCCATGTTCTCTTGACTGGAAACCTCCTTGCCTGGCTGTATTACCATTTCCTCGGCCTCCACGGCATCACTGATTTCCTCCCCATATGCCCAAGTTCTCCACAATTTTAATACACATTATAACTTATATTTGATTGCTGAGCACTGAATTAGATCGCGGGGTTAGTTCAGGTACGATTCGGGGTCCATAATTGTGACTAAGGGAAAATAGGGGAGACAAAGATGAGATTCTTCTCGCTCTGTCCCGCTCTGGCGGGAGAAATCCTGCACTGGTGGTCTCGCTGTGGCGGGGAAAATCACGCCCCAACCGCCCTGACGAAAACAGAACCCCTGCCAACAATTTCTGGGGTTCCTCTCTTTTCTATATTTCCCCTAGATTTCCCGGCTATAACTATGCATTTTAGAAATCCCTTTAGCTAGGACAATCGTTGTCTACCGCCCCGGTCAACCCAACGAAGTACGCACTTTAGAATCCTTTTACATCGTTTCAACACTACCATACACATATCCCCATGATACACCCAGACTCTCACACGGTTATCAATTGGTCGCAATGCACGTCCAGATTTCTTGCTTACGAACCACATCGTAATTTATCTAGACCCTTGCACCTAATCTCGCGATGACTTTCCTTTCACAACAAGTTTCACGACACTCAAGCTGTTACAACTTGCAGACAAGTTCAAATTCTTTAATTAGTTCGTTCCATAGACGACCATTACTGATCATCTATGCCTTGTATGACCCATAATGCCAGATACCAATTGGAACTTTCTCAGTTCCAATTAACTTGCTTGTGTCCCTTCAGCCGGGACTATGTTGTCTAGTTCACTTCGTTTAGATACAAATTAGAATCAGGAGATACCAATTGGACTCAACTCATACCACAAGCGACAATAGTAGCTAGCGAGCCCCACAAAACTGCTAATTTCAATCATAGAACTTGGTCGAACCCAATTCTTAACCACCTCAATCTTTAACTGATGGTAACCAGACCTTAAATCAATCTTAGAGAAAACCGATGCATCTTGCAATTGGTAAAAAAAGTCATCTATCCAAGGCAATGGATACATGTTATGAATGGTGACCATTTTCGACTATCGATAGTCTATACACATCCTCTCTTGCTAGTGATGGCGTTACCACTTTTGCTGCTCTAGTTCGCACCATAGAGTGAAGGAGGAAAGATATCAATTTGTATCACCCAGATACCAATTGGATTCAAGTCATAGCACAAAGGAGTAGAAAGAATTGAGTTTTTCCTAAAGTCCTTTAGCCTCTCGAAGAAAAGTACGAACGTCATCGTACCGTTCCACAAGACTCTACTAGACTCGTTTTGGTACAATAAGATAAACAAACCTAGGGCTCTGATACCAACTTTGCCACGACCCCAACCGTCGTGATTGGCACACACACTAACCAAACTAATGCGGAAAAACAACCCCTAGAACCTGAAAGTCATTGTACCAAAACTCTACTAACGACAAGTCTAAGAACAAGGGGTACCCTTAAGTCCGGTCACGCTCAATAGTCATTTAGTTGAGGTCTATCAATAGCCGCCTGAAGATGCGCTATACTCAACAAAGAACAAGCAAGTGCAGTATCAATACACAACCACAGTGTATTGGTAGGATCACGCGGCAATCCCAATAAGTGAAACACATGTAAGTAACCACAGCATTATAAAACAGGCATATACCGAACATATACAATATTAGTCATCTTTTCATAATCAATGCAGCATTCCACGTTCTCAATAATACACATTGGTTATCAATTTAGAGCAACATACAGTCTTCCAATATCAATCATTAGATATGAACGTAATCATCACAAGTAGATACACAACACAATTCAATGGTCCTCTCACGGAACCCAATTCAATGGTCCTCTCATGGAACCCACATCCAAACTGTTAGCATACCAAAATGTGGTACCCGATCCAATATTTATGCCGGAACGTGGCAACCGATCCCATATTTATGCCGAAACGTGGCAATCGATCCCATGTTTATGTCGAAACGTGGCAACCGATCCATTCAACAAACCATAATCACAATCACAATGTATATTCTCACAATCATACAACAAGAGGTGATTCATGACATACAATTATTCAATTATCCTCATTTATGATTAGGGTGATCAATAATGCAACATTCGCATACATACATGCATTATAATGAGCAATTACAAACATGTATCATACCAACATGAAATCATAACCATTACCTACCTCGAAACAAGCTTGAAACCCTAAGAACTCGATCTTTCCCTTTTCGGATTCGTTCCGCTTGTTCTTGGTCTACAAACAATCATAATAACACTGGAATCAATAAACAATCACTAATTATCCAAATTGCTAACAATTTTGTGAACCCTAGTTTATATCCATGACCCAAGTACCTAAAATAGGGTTGTTTCCACCATAGATTCTAGATCAAAACCCTTCCCCATCGATAATGACCCATTAGATTACGTTCTACGGATCAATAAACGAATTTAGGGAGTTAGAATCTTTCCTTTAGCCTCAAGAATGGTGGAAAACTGTCAAGAATCGTCTGGGGTTCATTCCTTAGCTCTAAAAATTGAAAAGTGCAAAATAAAATGATTTTGGGGTTTATTTCCGACTTTAAGTCGCGTTTGTCCCTGCCATGGCGGTACTCACCCCGCTACAGCATCCCCGCCATGGCGGCAAAAATCCCGCCTAAGTGGCTTGTACGGAAACAGTGAGCAAAATTAATAATTCCAAAACCCCATTTCACAACACACCTTCAACCAATGACACTCAGAAACTACCCGTTCACGCTAAGATCAATTCCGAGAGTTTTACTCGCCTGAATTCAATTCCGTAAAGTTGTACGGGTTCATTAACGTCTTAGTTATCCATTCATGAAATCAAATTTATTAATCGGTATCTCATTTGTTACCAGATTTCCCTAGACCTCACTGACTCCGATTTCATCCAAATCTGAACTAGGCTAGGAAATCCAAAGTTACTACTCAAAAGGTTTTTGGCCCCAATTCTTTCCCCATTGGCTTTTCTACAATGACGGAAACATGTCGTTACAATTTTCGACTTAAATCGCGACTGTCCCGCTATGGCAGCCCTAGCGCTCCATAGCGGCCCCGCCCTGGCGGAATAAATCCTACCACAACGACTTGCACGGAAACAGAATGTCGAATGAAGAGCTCCAAATCCCCATTTCACAACACACCTTCATCCCACGACACTCAGAAAATACCCGTTCACGCTAAGATCAATTCCGGGAGTTCTACTCGCTCGAATTCAATTATGTAAAGTCATACGTATTCCTTAACGTCTTAGCTATCTACTCATGCAATCAAAATCATAATTAGATCACCCAATTGTTACCAGATTTCCCTAGACCTTACTGACTCCGATTTCGTTCAAATCTGGATTAGGTTGAGAAATTTCAAGTTACTACGAAAAAGTTTTCTGGCCCAAAATCTTTTCCCGTTGGCTTTTCTATAACGACGAAAATCGATCGTTACAGTCGGTAAGAAAAAATTGCACTACAACACATGATTATTTTTCATTCATTGAGAAAATGCATAATTGGAAATAGATTCTCACTGAAATATTGAGAAACTTCATAGATTTTTTATATGAAAACAATATTTATATCTATGGAGATAGGTAATGAGTATTTTTTAATGGAAAGTAATGATAGTATTCAAGTTTACAGTTTTTAAATATTATTAATAAAATTAATTTAGTAAAATACACCTTCAATCAATTTTTTCTTAAGGATATACCAGATTAAAAAGGACTAAATAATACTCCCTCTGTCTAACAATACTTGTTCACTATTGACTTTGCACACTTCTTAGAAATTATAAATAGAAGAATAATTTTACTATATTACTCTTTGAATAAAATAAATACAATGTCTTAAAAAAAGTAATTTATTAGGAACTAAGTGTAAAATTATTCATTGATTTCATAAAGTGGACAAGTATTTTAGACAATTATTGTTAAACGGAGGAAGTATAAAAAAAAACTTGTCCCCTACTAATTATACAATTGTGCTTAACTCAACTTTTAAAAATAGTTTAATGAGAAATTTTTTTTATCCAAATCTGTACGAGTAAACTATTAATCAATTTTACATGAACGGGAACTCTAAACCACTCTAACACGACTAAGTTGTATCCCAATGAACAAGTTGATAACATGAAATTAGTCAATATGCTAATAATGACGAGTTGGTAACACTTGTGCCAAAAAGCCTAATATGATGGCACAAGTCAATGATTGTAGGTGTGTCAAAAACAAAAATGGCAACCACAAATTAAATCCCTTGGGAGTTAATTGTGGATATAATGATGCTATACTATAAGAGATAAGTGGTTATGAGGAAATCTAACTTTCACCGCTCGGCGTGAATTATAAGTTTTATCATTATAATATACTGAAAGAAATGTTGAAAAATATATTTAAATTTGACGTGAATTATTAGTTTATTTCGAATTATTGACAGTTTTAAAAATATGCTTTTACTTGACTAATTGAAGTTAAATACACTGCTAATCTTGCAACACAAGTGAAATACATTCGTAAAGTCTCACCAAGTTTAGGGATGTTTTCAAACTTATCTCAACTTTTTATTAAGAGTTTCATGTTTTTACAAGAGTTTGAGACCACTTGTTATGTAATGTGGCATATGAGACTGTATCATGTATCTAAATTTAGTTAGTCAAGTAAAGAGACGTTTTTAAGGCTGTTAATAGTCTGGAAACGAAATTAATAATTTACGTCAAATTTAGAGGTATTTTCAATACTTTTCTCTAATATATACATAATATATTACTATTTCTTTCGACAATTTCAAATATTTTATACTGACTCGGCGGAGTTTAAGAAAGAAAGGATTTTTTTAAAAATTTGTGATCTAAGATGAATGATATAAATTTGTGTGGCTATAAATCATTTCATTAAGGGTAAAATGAACATTTTAAAGTTAAATTGTGACTTAATATAGAAATATATCATTCTTTTTTGGAATAAAAGTAAGTCATATAAATTGATCTTTTTGAAACTGACGAAAAAAAAAGTATGTCATAGAAATAGGGAGAGAGTAATAGAAAAAAAAATTGTGACAGCACGTGGCTTAGGTATTTTAATTTGGGGAAAATAAGCAAATACCCCATAAAAGCAAAATAATTACAAACATATACCCTTTTACATTCATACCCCACTAAATAATTACACTATATACCACATTTACTAATTTTGCTTAACTGATACTAAATCAGTATCATATATACTGTATTGGTATCATTAAGGCTGATAATTTCGCTGAATTGATACTAAATCAGTATATATGTACTGTATTGGTATCATTAAGGTTTGTTGTTAAGAAATTACTCATTAGTCAATGATACTATAAGAGTATATATATACTCTTATAGTATCATTGACTAATGAGTAATTTGTGAACAAGAAATCTTAATGATACCATAACAATATACATATATACTCTTATAGTATCATTGACTAATAAGTAATTTATGAACAAGAAACCTTAATGATACCAATACAGTATGTATATACTGATTTAGTATCAGTTAAGCGAAACTATCAACCTTAATGATACCAATACAGTATATGATACCGATTTAGTATCATTTAAAGGGGGTATGGACTGTAATTATTTATGAGAGAATAAGTATTTCAGAAATTACTTTGAATTTGGGTATGAACTTGTAATTATTTTAGATTTTATGGCCCATTTATGTAGTTTTCCCTTTTAATTTTGCATCCTTTCATAACTATAACATTTTCTTCTTGTTTTCTGGTTGAAATTTTAAAACATTTCTTCTTTATTAATTTAGGGCATTCATTAACAAAAATGTTTTCATGTAATCCACTTGATGTTAATTATCTAATAACTAGAACTAACATTTATTTATTTTAATTATAAGCAAGTTATTATTCCTCGTTCTGTTATTTTATAAATTTATATATAAGTTGACTAAAGTTGGCATTTGGACAGTGAAATAAAACCCTAAGCAGCACGTTTTGAGATTAATCAAGATCCACCCATCGATTTTATTTTATAACAATACAATTCTTTGACTTAATACAAAGTTTATGTTAGTTTTGGGTTGTGGGTCGTTCATACAGATTGACCTGACCTGATATTATCCGTTCGATTTTTTTTCTCTGAAAAAGAGAATAGTAGCAATTTGAAAAAGGGGTGAGAACAGTTACTTTGTAACTATTCCAACATATACTATTTTTCTTTATAAATGGGTGTTGAACCCTTTTCAGAAAAGAAAAAAAAGCAAGGAACACAAAAACAGAAAAACAGAAAAACAGAGAGAGAAACAGAATAAGAAGTTTCTATCTTTTTCGCGATATTAACAAAATAAAAGTGATACTTAGTTTGTGAAACATAGCTTTAATTCATTGAAACTCAAAGTTGAACTTGGAACAACTCTTTCACAAAACTTTATTATCATTCCGTTGTTGTTAACAGTAAACATTCTCATTCTTGTGACTATAATCTTTCAATTTGAAATGTTAATTTGTCTCATGTTTCATAATATCAAATTTGAGATCGCTAATCTAAGATAGAATTGGAGGTGGGGAGGGATGCTTGTGGGGGAGGGCGAGGGGGAGGGGGAGGGGGACCTGCTTAGCCCACTCAAATAAAAATAATTCAAAAAAGTTATTGATAGGTACGACGATACATTGAATCAAAAACTAATATTAAAAAAAGAACAAAAATCACGTGATTAATTGGATAGTTTAGTACAATTGTTTGTCCAAGTTTATTGAACAATTGAATAACGATGAAAAATGTCACTCCTAGAACTTAGATACTTTTAAAAGAAGGAATCATCAATTTTTATTTGTGAATTATTCAAAATAAGATAACTTTATTCCTTATTTCATTTTCAACACATATAATAAAAAATTACTTTATTTGATATTTTCGAAGTTGAAATTGTGTTTTATCATACCTTTTTAGTAATTAATATCCATAATTTGCTAAGATGATTAGAGATTTAATTTTATTAACGAGGATAAAATTATTTCATTTAGAATAATATTGGAGAAATTTAGTTTTTGACTTGAGGAGGATAGTTTTGAATTACTTGTTTAACAATAATAATATTGAATATGAAATAAAGGATAAAATTATTTCATCTTCAATAGTTGAGGGGTAAAATTGTCCTGTTTCCTTTTCAAAATATATACTGAGAATCTTAAATAGTTATAAAATCTGAAACAAATTTTAAAAAAAGAGAATAATCTATGATTTATTTAAAGTCATGTTTGGCTATTTTTTAAATGAAACACTATCCATGAATAAAGTATAGGAATGTAAATAACATGTCCAAACAAGGAAAAGAACTAATGAAATGTACATTCATCAATATTAATAGTATATGTTATTTTTTGTATGAATTATTTGTATTGATATGAAATTTAAGATATTACCTAAGTTTTACCATAAATATATCATGTTGAAATAAAATATTAAGGTCAAGTTGAAGATTGCATATTAGACAGAAAATATCACATTCAAGATCTTAAATTTGATTAGTTTAGTACACTAATATAAAAAATTAAGAAAAGTTGCTCTAAAATAATATAATCGGTTGAATAATACTATTAATCAAAATATATATAATTTTTTTTGTTGGTATAAATCAAGACTTAGGAAGTAGTTTATATATTAATAAGCATAAAGTGAGTGAAAAATATGAAACACGTTGAAGATAATGCAAGTTGCAAATGAAGATAATTAACAATTAATTCAGTCACTTATCTTATTTTTAGGGCGGCTTAAAAATAAGATAAAATGAAGCTTTTGTCTTGGGCTCTCAAATGTTAAAGGCCCAAAAAATAAAGTACTCGATATTTTATAACGATTTCACTTTTTAATTAAGAAATTTTGCGAAGCAAATATTGATATAAGATTTGAAATTCAATAGATAATAAGCTCATTGTCAAAAATGTATTTTCAACCTGCTCTTTATATGCATGCCTGGTTATTTTTTATGGACCAAATACATTAATTTTTTTTTATATGAGTGATGGCAAGATTTGATTTCAGAACATTATCTACTCTAATACCATTTTCAACACTCATCACCTTTTTAACTTCTTCTTTTTAAAAAAAATTTTAAGTACCGTGTTTTTATATAAAAAATAGTTATATCATGACGTATGTCTAATCAACACACCATGTATTGCGGTCTCACCAAGTTCATTGAGTCACAAACACATCAAATTAAATCACCTCATGCACTTTTAGCCAAACATATCTAGTGGTTGTTCATGCTTGTGTGTCACAAAAGTAGCTCCAAACTTTATTTGTGGTAAATATAACATTGGAATCAGAATCATTGTAAAGACATGTCTGTGCTTAAATCCAAGAACATAATCAAAATACTGTTAAAAGATGAGAAAGCATAATGAAGGGATGGATGGAGATGCAAATATATATGTTCAATTTTGTTTATTAGTGGTGAAGTGAAGATCTTTTGTATTTTTGATATGAAACACTCCTTCTAATTGTTAAAGAGCTTAGAATAAGATTTTTTCCCGCGCCTTTATCATCGTCATTTGCTTGCTTTGATAAATGATGTGATTGATTGATAACTTTTGAGACAAAATTTACTTATTATTCTTATTAATTAATTTTCTTTTTCCTTATATTAATTTATTTATTTGCGGAATTAATTTAAAATTTGCATAAAATATTCAGAAAGGACATGTTCCTTCCGAACAGACATTTCCTCCTGACAGATACTATACATATTCTTAACAGGTGAATTCGAACCTCTTCAACCCAGTTAGTTTGCTATAAATAATGAGGTTATCCTTTCATTTTTATCATCGAATTTACTTCTTCTGCATATATTTTTCTACAAACAAATATCGAGTTTTCGTTTGCTTTGTTGCTGACTTTTGAATTCGATAATTGAAGTTTGAGTTACCTCTACTTTATTAATAGGTATATCCGTTTTATTCTTGGTGGAATTAAGAAATTCATAACCTTAAGTACAGTGAAAAAATTAAATTCCTTAAAGACACAAATTAAATTTTATGACCTCAGATATTAATTATTTTCTTTTTTACCAGTTTTGTGGCAAAAAGGATAAAAAAAAAAAACTCTACATATATGATTGAGCTTTCTGGAAATGATTTATTGTACAACAAGTATGTTATATACTACTTGATTCAAAATAATTTATTTATCTTTTTTCATTACATAATTTTTTTATGAGTTGATTTGGATTAGTAATGTATTCCAAATGGGTCTAAACATATTCTGATGGACATTTCTTGATATATTCCTTTCAAGCTTATAGACTGCATTAAGAAAAACACTAAGGACTATTATCAAATAATTTTCATATTCAGAATTCGAATTAGAATTCAAGACCTCTAATTAAAAGAGGAACATTTCATTTGCTACACCACATCATTTGACTGTCACTTATTTCTTTGTATTTTCTCTTTTATAAGAAAAAAATGTGTCTTTGTTGTTTTTGAGTTTTCTTCTTCCTAGAATTAAAGTCAAAGCATATATGAGTGTCCTAATTGTAGGTCAAAATAAAGTGGAATCAAAATCATCGAAAATTTGATTTGTTTTTTATATATATATTCTTTTTATCTGCCTATTTTTTAAAAGAAAGTTTTGTTTAATACTCATATCAATGAAAGATAATAAATACTTATAAAATAATTAAAATACACGTAAAATATATCATGCTACATTTCATCAATATATATAAATATGAAATAATCTTATATTTGTTTTCAAAAAATAGATAAATAAAAAGAAATTGCGAAAATATTTCATGGACCAAACTGTCTTTTTCTTAAAATTATGGTACAAACGGTGAGGCCAACAAACATAAAGCATCTTTAGTGGATTATATTTATCTTTTGACATGTTGAATTGTCCTTGTCGATTGTCATCACTATTATGTGAAGTATCAATAATGAAAACTTTAATTTGCTCACCATGCATGTGGTTTGATTTACCATCTCTCATTTTATTTGACAATTAGATATGATTATTGTGTTAGAACAACTAAATTTATAGTGGTTCTTACTGTGACATTATAGATATAGACGAATTCAAAATTTTAATTTTATATTCAATTATTAAATTTGACATTTTGTTTGAGTTTTCATCGCTTATAAAAACATGACATTTAAATAAATGAAAAAGGTAACTCAGACCTTGCAACCCTTCTTACCTTACAGATTTCTTAGTTAAAAAATTAAAGATTCTTGCCTTTTGATTTATGGATCAATAAAATATATATATAAAAAAATTAATCAAGCACAATTTAAAAGAAAAATCATCATAAACATGAAGTACTTCATATTTTTGGGTCTTTTAACATTTGTGGGCTACCTTTGAGCCGCCCCTTAGTAGTAGAGATTGAATTGATGGTTAATTATCGTCATTTGCCAATGTGGTGGCCGATGAGGTGATCGATGCTTTGAGTAGGAAGACTTCTAGTATGGGGAGTCTTACCGGTATCAATGTAGAGAAGAGACCATTGGCTAGAAATGTTCAGAGGTTAGCCAACAGTCTTGTTCGATTGCAGATTTATGAGGAGAGTAGTGGTTTGATTGCTTTTATAGAGGTCCGTTCTTCCTTAGTTGAGCAGAGTCGTGAGCGGCAGTTTGATGATGAGATGTTGTGTCTCATTCAAGACGAAGTGTTGAGAGGTAGCTGCTTGTCATCTTGGTGGACCTTCTTGTTTCTTATGTTATGTTTTGTTCTATTCGAAAAAACAAAGACATTACGATTTGTAATTATTTTTCAATTCCATATTTTATACATTCTAGGCTTATATACGTGATAATCAGATTTTTGGGGTTTTCTAGGATGACTAAGTTTTTCCGTTCCTATGTTATTATTGTATTACTTTCTGAATCTATATCTATATATTTATATATATAAAGCTGAATATAGACAATCTGATGTGACACCTCTCTATGGCCAACATTCTTTTTTATCTTTTATCTCTTTTTTTGGCATTTTATATTTCTTTTCTATTTTTTATTTATATTTTGAAAAAACTGAAAGTGTTTAAATGCATTGTCCAATTAATCACACCATTTAAAACATTCATTACATTAAAATACATTTAAGTAAATGAAAAATGAAAAGACTAAAAGCTTTTCATTTTCCACAACTGTTTATATTTTAGACTATAAAAAGATTTCAGCATCCATAAACAACAACAACAATAATAATATACTTTTTAACTTTGCCTCCTCTTCTTCTTCTTCACGTCAATCAATATCCGAAAATCAAGTTGTATATATACTTCTTTCAACAGTAAATTTCGTAGATTTGATATTATATGTGTGTCGGTGTCATCGTCATGACTCGTGAACAATTCATAATTTCAACAGATTTCGTCTAACTTCGTATTAGAATGATTGATCACATTAATACACAATTCTACTCTATCCAAAAAGAAAAAAGGGAGTGAACTACATTATTGTAAGAAGAAAGGTCATGCAATAACAATATCTCATCAAAATAAAAGACTTTTTGAAAGAATGTTGGACTAGAATTCTTCCTACAAAGAGATTTGTGTTTGGGAAAAAAAATTAGTTGGCTAAGAAATTTATATGAGTGAAGATTGTTCAAAGGACAAGAAGATTATTTCGAGAAAGAATCAACCTATTTATGCAATTCATATCAAATTAGGAGGAGAAGAATAAGGAAGAATTATTTGAAGAAATAAAATCATTTTATTTATGAAATTCTTATCAAATTAGGAGGAGAATAAGGGAAAATTATTTTGTGATTTGAAACGAGCCGGAATTAATGCTGACATTAGTTCTTTCATTTTCTTTGTTCCACTAATTCCTTTCTTCTTTAAAATATTTTCTATTTTATTTTTGCTTAATGCGTCTTTAATTAAATTTATATATAATATTTATTTCATACATTAGGATTACACAATTATGTATGATGTTAATTCAAAAACAAATGTATATATAGATGTTCTTTTCCTTAAAGGATATTACTCGTACGAAAGAATTTATTATGTAGCATTATATATCCAATATTTAGATTATTAGGATGTTGTATGAAAGTATTGGGGATAACATAGCATGTAAATATTAGTTACAATAAAGAATAT
>JAJOOH010029057.1:0-15259 GCA_029582605.1 Solanum gracilifrons | reverse complement strand
AAAATAAAATATATATATATATATATATATATATATATATATATTTAAATATATTAATTGACAGGAAAGCTGATTATCATATACTCCAAAAATATATGTATCAAAGAATTAATGACTACAAGTATTCATATAACCCACTAATTATTTTGTAACAGGGGCAACCTATTGTAAGGATAGTAACAATATTATGGTATTTTTTACCCAGAACATAACAGGTAAAATGCTGTCCAAAAATAAATTGGAAAAAGCTGATGCAAATAAACAAAGCTACTTCATCCATGCTCATCAAATGGACTACCAAGTCTGTGAAGGCAAATTTTCATTTCTTGTTTTAGCTAAACTGATGCAAATAAACAGCTACACTTTATTTCTGCTCATCAAACACATCATCAGTGATTGGCCACACTATTAGCTACCAGAAAACAGTTTCCAAGACGACATGAAAGCTATCATCTTCCTTAATGGCATCCAACCTGTTTTACTTGGTATTTTTGAGGTACATAAAACATGAGTCTAAGCCACTGATTTTCCTATACTACTCATCAGTCATCATAAATTACAAACACTTTTTGAATGAAAATTGAGTTCTTTCAAATACACTACTTTATAGTAGCCGTAGGTAATGTGTGTATTTATTTATTTAAGGGACCATTTGGGTTGCAGAATCATCTGTACATGGATATAAATATCATATATATTCACACACACACATTTTTAGATATACACTTGGGGTTCTCTGTGTACTGAGCAAAAATTAAATATTGTGACTGTACCTCCAACTATAGATTGGGGAGCCATTTGTACTGTTAGTTTGCATTAACAGGAGGAATAGATTTAGTTCAAGATAGATGTACTATGTTATTTGGTGTGTGTAAATAAGCACTAGCTAGCACCATTTTATTGTGAATCGAGACAAGAGAAACTTTGCACTACCAAGTCGTCTGTCAAGGCAAATAAAAAATGACTTCGTAGCATGCACCAAAGAGTTAAGACTCTTAGATATGTTCTTAAAAAAAGAGTGCATATAAAACATAGATATTTATACCTGTGGAGGAGGTGGAAATAAGTGAGCAAACTCTTCAGGGATGTTCTTTTGATATAAGCTGAGTAGCGCATTTAATTGTGATTTCATACTCGTCATCTCTTGCTGCCACTTTGGAGTTGGATTGCTAGAGCTAGATGAACTCACATTAACATGCTTAAATCTCCTAGATGTTTGTTTGAATGCCATAGTTGGAACAACACCCAAGCCTAACCCTTGAACATGGCCTGGATGTTCGGGACCGAGTACTATGCCAAGAGGGTGAAACTTTGACAATACTTTCTGGCCTTTGACTTCGAATTTCTTCAATTTTCTCCTGTGTAAAAGAAAAACAAGCATACTATTGTGTCAAATACTAGTTGATGACTCTATGAAGATAGAGGGACCATGTATCTTTGTATTACAAATTTCCAGATTGTACAATTTGGTATTGTCTTCAAATGCTATTGTCTCTGATTCTAGAGTTAATGGGACTTGGTTATAGTTAATTTTAGAAGAAATTTGAATGAAAAGGCTGCAACCAAGTAGACACTTGAAGAACTATGAATGGAAAGGCTGTTGTAATTGAAGCATTAGTTTTTTTTTGCTATGTCACCATAACCAGAAATCTGATTAAATAGCTACTCGAGTAATCATATATATATAAAGAGAATACTTACCCCAATCTCTCTAGCCGCCTCAGTTACATAACTTCCATCCTTTCTCTTATGAGTCTCAGTCCACATTTTGCCTCGATCAACAACTTTTCCCTTTGCCATCTAAAATTTTCAAATTGTAAGACATTAATATTAATTAAGAGTAGTATATTTATCTAAGAACATTGTATTAAACTACCATTTCAGCTCTTCTTCTAGACAAACTCTTAGCACCTCCGGTATGAGGAATTTGATTTTGTCGAATCTGTTGATTCTTCTTGCAAAGTTTCTACAGGTTAAATTGGAACAATATGAACAGTTAACTTCAGGTAATTAAAGAAGAAATATGTGACAGAAAAACTTCTAAGAGAAAAACATATATTTCCACAGTTCATTTTATTTGTCCATTTTGCACTTTATAATCCCCTTGAGAAACATTAATACACATAAGTATCTTATCACAATATCCATATTAATTGATGTATGGTCTTAAGTCTTGAAAAATAATTTGAGAAAGAAGTAATTAGTGATGAGGGCAAAATAGGAAAAGAATAATTGTTTTTCTTACTATGTTAAAAATAACAAGCAAAAATAAAAATCTATTTTGAAATAGTGGATAAGTAAAAATGAACGGTGGAAATATATATATATATATATTTTTCATATTTTATCGTCAACATTACTTTGAGTTCTCCAAATCATCTTCTAAAACTTAAAAGACTAAACATTAATTAATCCATATCAATCATTATTTTTTTAAGAGACATGCAAAGTCTAAATTGACAAAAGGAAAAGTGAACGGAGTAAGTACTTAAGATAAGAAAGTGTAAATTACGAGGAAACAATATTTTTAATTAGAAGACTCTCAGATATAATTTAAGTGGTTCAATTTTGAGTCGACATTTTCAATTTTTGGCTATTGTGAGCAAGATGTCAACGCATCATGACAAGTTGTCCATCACAGCTAACAGGAGTGTACAAGAAATTACAAGGGGGAGTCCCAAAAGTGGAGTCCCATAAAGGTGCAAATACTATCGCCGCTAGTTCAAGATCATGGGTTGATAAATTCTTTCATCTTGGCTTCCCTCTTCTCTCGAGGAAAGAACCTATCAAGGAATGCTTTCTTGAACACCTCCCAATTTATGGGACCCGCTTCTACCGGTCTATTTCTCTTCCATTAAGTATACCATGCTTGAGCAACACCCTTCAATTGGTAAGCGGCTAGCTCAGCTTTCTCTACCGAAATCACCCCCATGGCATCAACTATCTTGTAAACCTCTTCCACAAATTCTTGAGGATCCTCTCCCACTTTGGAACCAAGAAACACGGGAGGGTTCATTCTTGTGAAATCCCTCAATCTAGAAGCCGTGGAATTCACATTAGTGTTCATAGGAGCAATCACCTCTCTATTGGCTTGAGTTGTCACAACTTGGGCCAACAATTGGATAGTAGAGCGACATTTCTCATGGGTCACATTTTCAACCACGGGATCAACCGGAGCTTGGTAAACTTGAGGAGCTTGATTACCTTGAGGAACTCCTTGATTCACATTCTCCTCTTCCACCCTTCTAGCATTCGCCCTTCGTGTATTCATTTCCCGAAGACACAAGAGAAGGGTTAGGAGAGGGACTTTTATGGAGTTAAACTCTATGGCACGACTCAAGAGTAATGAAAGAAGTGTAATTTCCTAAACATTTTATAGCCTCTCACTCATAAATGTGGTGTGCTTCACACTCATGAACAATACTTTACTAGACGTGGCTTATGAGACATCATCCTAGAATCATTCTAAACATTTTGCTCTGATTACCAAGTTTGTCACAACCAAAGGGTACCCCCTAGACGTAACATGACACATAACACCCCAAAAGGGCACTGTGTAAGCCAGTTAGAATATCATCACATAAGTAAAGAACAATAAAGAGTAAGAAAACATATTTCAAGTCTTAAGAAGTTTTCATAAAAGTAAAGCGGAAGTCTAGACATTGTCTCATTTAGCCATCTATTACAATCGAAGTCTCAAATAGGGTCACAATTGTAACATCTCGCAACTAGAAAGAACTAGAAGGAAGTTTAAAATCTAGAAATAGTTATTTTTGGAAAGTATGAGGAAATCTGGAAAATTGCAAGTAAGTTAAAATTGAATTTTTGTCAACTTCAATTGGCTATAACTCCTAGATCAGGATGAGTTAAGTGTAGTTCCAGATATGGTTGGAAAGCTCTTGGGACTATCTTTCCAACGCCGCTAAGTTTTCATGATTCCGAGTTTGTATGAGTGAGTTATTCTCTTTGGAAGTTGGGCTGTTGGATTAAAGAAATGTCAAATCCAGAATTTTAAGGGGTATTTTAGTCTTTTCATTTTCCCTATTATTTTAATCCATTTTTAGGAGTTTAATATGGGTCAAATTAGATTTTAGTCAGTTTTAGAATTTGGGATTTCACGCTAGGGATAAGGAGAAAGGAGAAGAGAAAAAAAGAAGGAGAGAAGGGCAAATTCTTCAAGATCGATCAAGGAAGTTGGTGTTTCGCCAAGGATTTGCTTCTATCAGGTATGTGAGGCTCTCATAACGTTGGGATCGTTCTCCCATGTGCCAAGCATATTTATTTCAGTTTGGATTTGTCCTAAAAGCATATGAATATTAATGATTTTGATACCTATACTTGAATTCATATATTGTTCTTGAATTTGACTGAGTTGGGAAGTTTCTGAGTTCGTTACGTCGCATTATAGGGTCGTTTTGAGTTAGGTTCTTAGGTACATTTGATGGGTATCTGTATCTAAAAGTAATCTGGAAAAAAGAACCGAGTTTGGGTGATTTGGGGTTGGAAAACGAAGAAGAAATTTCGTCGGACGAAATTAAGGGGTGGCCGCGCGTCGCACGCCTAGTGCCCAGATTTGAACGTTTCAACTTCGCGTCGCGGAGCTGACACGAGGTGTTCTGCCTCAAAAGGCGTTTTCAAAACCAAAATTTAATTATGCCTCCACGTCGCAGACCCACCTTCAAATCTTGAGTTTCGGACTTTTCTCATGTTTAGCTATCTAAAAGCATTACTAAACAACATGAGATCTTTCCAATCACAAATCTTAATCCTTGAATCCATAATTCAATTCAAGGATCAGTTAAGAGTCAAGTCAAGAATAGTTAAGATTAAAGTCAAAGAGAAGTCAAGAGCATTTAAGATCAAAGTCAAGAGAAGTCAAGAGTCAAGTTAGAGAAGTTCATTTCAAGCTTTCATAAGTCTTTTACAAACGTTATAACTTTGTTTTAAGACTTAAGTTTTGAGTTCAATAAAGAATAATGTTGAAGTTCTTTTCTTCAAAGAAACATATGGGGACTAAGTATTTCCCAAAGAGATTTAAAATGTTTTACACATTTAAATAAGAGCGGAAACAGAGATTTCCAAAGGGCCTTCGGGCTATTTTTCAGAAAGGAGTAATAGCTTTCTAAATGAAGCAAGCAGGGAAAATGAGATTTCCAAGATAGCCTTTGAGCTAAGTTTTTTAGCACTAATCTCAAATCACATAAGAAGTATGTTTTTTTAAAACATAAGAGCTAGTATATTTTAGGAGTAGTATTGAGCACCGAATTGGGGACGAGCATGAGTTCAGATAACTTACGTCACCATAAAACCATGTAGCCACCATGGGTGGAAAAGGGTCATACTTTTTAGATGAATCCTTTTCGAAATAGACTAATGGATCCATTAGGCAGTTCAGGTCCTATATCTTTGGCCGGGTATAGGATGCGCTGGCAGCGTGAGGTAGATCGATGTATCATCACTATAACTCTTATGTGATGGTTGTCGGTTAGAGAAACTCCCACATAAGTTATTGTATTTTTATATACATCAGTTCATTATATTTTACATACATTTCAGAGTTATGTTGTATCCTTGTACATACACAGAGTTGACATGCATCATGTTTTTAAATAAATTTTCTTTATATTACACTTGTTTTAAACTGCTTTATATTGAAATTAGTTCAGTTAAGTATTCATGAGTTGAGAAGAGTTAAGGTATGTTGTTTTAGTATTTCAACTTGCATACTCGTACATTCAATGTACTGATGCCAGTTGGCCTGCATCGTCTTATGATGCAGAAAACAGGTAACTAGGATCGGCATTCCGGCGCATCGTTGATCCAGTGAGCAGTTCAGAGTCTGTTGGTGAGCCTCCTTGCATTTTGGAGGATCCATTTCATTGTTTTCTAGTTTAGTTCATTAGGATGATGTGGGGTTTGTCCCAACATCCATCTCAGTTGTTATTAGAGGCTTCATAGACAGTCAGATGTTAGTTCCTTAGTCTCTTCATTGTCATTATTGCATGTTGAAACTTGAGTTTTCCTTAATGACCAGTTGAATGTTCCTTTATAACATTCCAGTTTATTATATGAATTTATCTTTGTTGAGTTTAAGTCTTCTGCTGATTTAAGTAAGCCAGGCCAAGGGTTCGCTTGAGGCCAACAATGGTCTTCGAGTGCCGGCCACGTCCAGGGTGTAGGCTCGGGGCATGACAACAACCCTTACAATAGAGATCCAAAAGTCTAATACAATGAAAGGAAAGGAACAACAAAATATCACTCGTCCTCGGATCCATGAAGACTCACCACAAGCTAAGAGAATAGTCGATCCAAGCTTGTATCGAAGGAAGAACACCTCAAACACCGGAACCTACACTTTGTAGAAAAATGTAGAAGAAATATGTGTTAGTACAAAAATGCACCAAGTATGATAGCCATGCATAAAAATCCTTGAAATCATGCTAAAAAGGACAATTTAGTTGAAATGTATGCACTTTATCAAGTTTAGAGTTCATCATGAAAATGAGTGTAAAAGCATAAGATACAAGCATATTCAACATATTGATCACCATATCATAATGGAAACAAGCCATAAATACCCTCAAAGCATCCTTAAATGTATGAATAAGATCCCATAATCCTACCCACACTAAGGAAAACTTATTAAGTAATTATAATTCATAACTCAAATTCTAGTTCATATTATCATAGTGGGATTAGCTTTAACCTCGATAGACCATGAGAGCTTAATACTATGATTTGCATATGAGACAATTACGAATAGAAAATTAATTAGAGAATTAAGAGACCATGATCATATTATCAAACCATGAAATAATGACCAGACAATAATTTGCATGATAACGAAAGTGAATACATAACATAATTGCTAGCTAATTCATAGCTCTAGGTCGATGTCATATCATTAATTAAATAAAAACATGTTCTTTGCAGAGTCGCTCAAGGATGAGCTATCAAGGAATTGATTTCTTTTTAATGTAGAATTTCTTTGCACTTATTTAGGGTGGCTCACACTAGTAAGATATTTGAACTTTATAATTTTAATTTCACTGTAATATTGGTGATTACAAAAACAAAATTACAGTGTCAACCCCCCCCCCCCCCGCATCCCCCGGCCCCCTCCCTTTTATCCTAAAATTTCAACTGAAGATTGCACTTATCTTTAGTTTAATTAGTTGTTTTTATTACTTACACCATATTACAGATTTCGTTAAAATTAATAAAATTATTTTTTATTCTGTTCATTCGTTTTACTATAGAACGGCATAAAATTATGTACACAATCAATTTCCTTTTTGTTTGGACGAAAATAATTTTTTTAATAGAAAATTTATTAAATAGATTAAAATATAAAAATGTTTGATTTTAAAAGAAGTATAAAAAAGAAGAAGATAAAGATTGATAATGTAAGGATATGAATAAATTATGATAGACATTTAAAAAAGTCAATTAGAAAAAAGGGGGAGAATGTGTCACGACCCGAGTCTACACCTTGGACGTGGCCGGCACTCAAGAACCATTGCTGGTCCCCAAGAGAACCCTTATCTTGGCTGACTACAAGCGGAAGACTAACTTAAACATGCAAAAGCTTATAACCTAATAAAATTCAATAAACTCAACTTTTCAAAACTTTAACTCAAATGAACAACTTAGAATAAAAATAATATATTCAACTCACCATAAAATAGGCAACTTAAGTCTTTAAAACATTTAATATAATAAATCAATAATACAGACTTCTCAACTATACTGACTATCTATGAAGCCTCTAACTTATAAAGATGGAAGTCGAGACAAGACCCACAACATCCTGACTAAACTGAAAAGTAAATGAAATCCTCCGAAAACAAGGAGGCTCACCATAGCTAACTCGAACTCCCGGATATATCAACGAATCTCCTGTTGATGATCCTTAATACCTGTGTCTGCATCATGAAAAGATGCAGGCCAAATGACTCAGTACGTGGAATGTACGAGCATGTAAGGGAAATTCTAAAACATAAACATAAGCTTGAACTTGATAAAAAGGAAACATACTTACCTCTTCTCAAACTTACTTAACTCAAGGAATACTCAAGGATACTCAAACTACTCAAACTTACTCAACTCAGAAGTACTCAAGGATAAGATACTTAACTCAAAGATATGATATTCGACTTTGGGTACTCAACTTAATATAAAGCAACAATACACATGCAATATATGGAAAGCTTTATAAAACAGTAAAAATAACTTAGTCCATTAAAGAAAATGCAATAACAAACTGAACTTTACTTATATAATAAAGTAATATAGTTTTTGTGGGAGTTTCTCTAACCGACAACCACCACTATGAGCCTAAGTGGTGATACATCGTCTTACCTCACGCTGCCAAGGACCTTCTTATACCTGCCGGTGGTATAGAACCTAACTCACTAAGTGGATCCACTAGTCTATGCTAAAAAGCACTAAGGAATCATCTAAAAAGTATGACCATTTTCTACCCATGATGGCTACATGGTTTATGGAGACTTGAGTTAATATGAACTCGCATCCCCATATCGGTGTTCAATACTACTCTCAAAATATACTTAGCTCATGTGTTTGTAAAAACAAAACTCTTTCTTTGGTTCAAGATAATTACTCAAAACTTAGCTTAAAAGCTCCCTTGGAATTGATGTTCCTTTTCTTGCTCAAAACTATTTTGGAAATCTCAGTTTCCTCTTATCTTAAATGTAAAAACATTCATTCTTGGGAATACTTAGTTCCCATATAGCATTTTAAAGAAAATGAATTTTACTCTTACTCTTTACTCAACTTCAAAACTTAAGTCTTAAAACAAAGTTAAAACATTTGTAAAAGACATTTTTAAAATATGGTTCATGCCGAATTATGGACGTGAACGACTCAATGCAAGGTTTTCAGTAACCATAGATAGAGATCAATACTTGGAACTCAAGAACTTCAATAATACTACTCATCTCAAGACTGTTCGACTTATAGTGTTCATGCGGGATTATGGGCATGAAATGTTCAACTCAAGGACTCAAAGATACTTCTCAAAAGGGATTAGGAACTCAACACTTAAAGGCTTAGAACTTGAAGATACCACTTCTCTGAAGGATGCTCAACTTACAAAGTTCATGCGAAATTATGGGCATGAAACAACTCGACTCGATGGACTACATAACAGTATGAAACTCACGTATACGACTCTTCTTATTCTTTGACTTACTTCCTCAAAACTTAGTTAAATTCGATAGTTGATCTCAAAGGATTCACAGTTGAACTCAAAGGATTCACAGTTGAACTCAAAGGCTTTCTTGAGCTCTACTCTTAACTCTCTCTTGAATGTGAATTATGAATTCAAGAGTTGTGGTTCATTATAGGAAAGATCTCATGATGACAAAGTAGACTCATGAACAAATTTTCCTCAACCTCTCACTCACTCACTCGAGCCTTGAAACAAATTACTAGAAGTTGTAGAAGACTCCTCAAAAGGGCTCAAAGGGACTTTCTTAGAATGTTCGAACAAATTCTCAAAACTTAACCCTTAACTCTACCTTGAATTTGAATTATGGATTCAAGGGTTATGCTTCGGAATATAGGACCTCTCAATGTTTTAGGAGGGTTAAGATAATTGATCATAAGAACGGGAGAAGACCTAAATTAAAGAACACTGGCGCGATGCGGAGATGGAATTAAATCTTTGATCGCAAAAAAATAAATTTTGGGACAGTGGACTCCGTATCCTTTCTGCGACGCGGAGAGAGGGGTACTTTTTGGGGGACTGAATGTTTAAAACAACTCTGCGACGCGGAGCTGGGCACATATTTTTGCCCGATCTTTTCTTCCTCTCTCAAACTCGAACTCACACCTACTCAATTCTAATGTCAAATTTCACGAATTCTTTTAACCCAAAACAATCTCAGCGAAACCCACACAATGAACTATCAATTAACTCATCTTATTTGCAAACCCTCGCCTCTAGTACTCAATGAGAACTTCATTATCAAAGAACGAAACACAAACCTCAAGAACTCAATAAGATTATCAATATTAGCTAAAACTCCAGAATTTCTCAAGAACTTAATAATTCAATCTCAAAAACGAATTCACGGATAGAATTAAACATGATTGGCGTGAGGGCGAACAAACCTAACACTATGAAAGATTACATACCTGAAAGAATCATCTTCTTGAAGAACTTGAAGGAAAATCTGGGAAGATGAACTTAGCCTTTGCGTTTCTTGATTTTCTTGAGCGTATAATTTTGGAGTGGATGAGAGGGTTTGATTTATGAAAAACTGGTTTTCTACACGTTTAGGGAAATTTAGATGACCTCCTAAGGGGTTTTAGGACTAAAGTACCCTTAAAGAAATAATTAAAACGAGCTGGGAGTTGGAATGATTTTTCACCAGGCAGTGAGGTTCGTATTGGCTTCATAACGCGGAGCTGCTGCCACGTTTGCGCATTGTTAGTAAACCAGTCATAACTTTTTACTTAGAGCTCGGAATTGAGCAAACTCGGTGGCGTTGGAAAGAGGACTAGAAGGGCTTTAATTTTTTATCTTGTAGCTCACCTGACTCATCCTGCACTAGGAGTTATGGTGATTTGAAGTTGACCCAAAACTTAAGAAAAACTTAGGAATGACTTGAATGAACTCTCTTAAGTTCTTCTTGAAACTTAAGGTGCTACCTCTAGTGACCTTAATACTCAAGAAATTTTAAATTCCTTGCAAAAATCTCACTCACTACAAAGAATGGTTCGAATCTTAGCTCAAAAATTTTCTGAGGTGTTATAGAATGATTATTTCTTAAAGTTGAGGGAGAATTTGATTTTTAAAGTAAAATTTGGGGTGTAGATGATTTTCACCCAAGAAAATATTTACTTTTATCAAAAATAACATTTTAGAACTTTGAATTTATCAACTTAAATTATATATTATTAAATAATTTTTTTGACAACATCCAAGATAATATATTGCATATAAATGTCTAACATCTTATTTATTAAAATTAATCCTTTCTTTTATAAATAATAATATTTGTGTGAGAAGTTTAAAAAATTTATGCCTTTTAAGAATACCATCCTAAAAATAAGTAGCAAGTATGTAAGAAAAAAAAAAATCAACTTTCACATATAACAAACATAAAAATCATATTTGTATGTTAATAGTTTGCATAATTTCGCTTCATAGCAAATTTTATATTTGATATGGAGCTTTTGATTTGTATAATTCGCTACAAACATCCAATTTTATACAAATTATTCAATTTTGTATAAATTTATTTATATATTGTAATTTGTATAATAAAATCTGTATTTATATAATTATAAGTGTATAAGACGAAAATATATGTATTTGTATTTGTATATACACTTTTCTCTCGCTTTATACCAACACAAACACATTTTATATCGAAATGTATAAAATGACTAATTGTATACGGAAAATGACTAATTGTATACCGAATCAGATGTCAAAAAAATGGAATATTTGCTGCGAATTACAATTAAAATAAACTATGACTATAACATTTAATTTGAATTAATAGTTTGTTATTTCATACAATTTTCTTAACAACAAAAAGACAACTCTAAATATTACTCCCTCTGTCCCTAATTACTTATCCACTTTTGAATTGACACACATATTAAGAAAACAATTAATGACATAGTGAGTTTATCATTTTACCTAGAGGTGTTCACGAGTCGGTTTGGATCAGTTATTGGTCAAAACCAAAACCAAACCAAATATAGTATATAGTTATCGGCTTAGTTCTTATCGGTTTCGGTTCAGTTTGGTTCGGTTATTAACCATAGACAAAAATAAAAAAAATAATTCATTCAAAGCGTTAAAAAAATGACAACAATTTATTTAAAACGAAAATAGTTAGAATGACTGACATTACATAACTTTCCATCATTGAATTTTACTATGAATAAAGCTTCCAATTTCATCATTTTGGCTTAGAAGAAAGAGACATTGATATTTTCAATCTTATAAAGAATTGTCATAGACACACTCATATACATAAAACCAATAAGATAAATATTCTTACCTTGAACATTTTTTCTTTCATAAGTAAATTATAAATAAATTTTGATAAAAACACATATAAGATCTTTAAAGTTGTTAATAAAAATAATATATTGTGTATGTATAACAATAAAATATATGTATATAACTTGTCGGTTCGGTTCGATTATTTCTTCGGTTTTTTCGAACAAAACCATAACAAACCCATATACTGTTGGTTTTTAAAAATTTAAAACCAAACCACACCTAACCCAAATAAAAATTGATTTATTTAATCGGTTTGGATCGATTTTTATCCAAACCGTAAACACCCCTAATTTTACCCCTATTAATTATGAAGGAGATGAAAAGTTCTATATTTTTCAAATTAATTAGTCATTTAATTGAGGGTATAATAGGAAATTTTTTTTTATCATTTTTTGATTTGTCAAAATGGACAAGTAATTAGGAACAATTATAAAAAAAATTGTACAAGTAATTAGGGACAATGAGAGTATTATTATTATTATTATTGTCGGCATATATATATGACAACTCTTTTTTGTGAAAAATGGAGCGCGACAGTGAGGACGAAAAGAAGAAGCAGAGGAGGGGCTGAAATGGCTGTTCTCGCCGGCCACGGGAGAGGAAAGGAGCGGAGCTCGGGTGGCGTTTGGGTCGTGGCTGCCTGTCTCGCCAATTTTCGCCACGACGACGGAGAGACAGAGAAGAGGACCAGGTGGGGTGCGGCGATCCCTTTTGGGAGGAGAAAGAGTGAATGAAATCATGTTTTGGTCTTTGATAGGTTTAAAATAGGCAAGTGGATGATTATTAACCTAAGACGTTTGTTCAAAGGGAGACGTAGGATTGAGATTAAAAGAGATGTGATTGACGGTTCGAATTGAAAGCTCAGATTTTGATATTGAACTTAGAATTTGTACAAAAATAGGCTACCATCGAAATAAGATTGGATAAAAAGACTACAATTGAAATGAAATAGAAATAGAAAAGGGCTATGAGTTGAATAAATTGGATAAAAGAGGCTAAGATTTAAATAATTTAAAGGAAGATTAAATGAAGTGTTGTTTAATCAATAATATACTACACATAATAATAATTTTCAAATAAGATAAAACACACTTAAATATTATACATTTTAATAAATAAGTAACTTCGTTATTTCAAATTTGGCAACCGATAAACATAATAATAAAATAATAACAATTTGATAATTTTTGTAAATTATTAATATAATTATTTGGATAAAATTAATTATAATTGTAAACCCATAATAACATAAAAAAAGTTTTTGCAATACATATTCAATCAAAAAGCAATTCGAAAATGGTTACAGATTGTTCAAAATTGAGTGTAAATAATACATACCACATTATTTCTCAAACCAAATGACCAAAGTAAAATTTAATATTGTGTTACCAACTTGATGCAAAATAAAACAATCAAATTCATCCCAACAACACATTATTTCTCAAACCAATGAAAGGTAAAATTTAATGTTGTGTACTTCCTGCGAAATGAAACAATCAAATTCATCACTATATTAAAAATAAAATATTTAAAGAAAAAAATATATAGCAATCTGCCTCGTCTCAAGAACCATTAAACATGAAAAAGAATTTTAAAACTCAAAAAAGAGTTTGATACATGTTGTATCTCTGAAATGTGTTGCTTTAATTTGAATCTGCATCTATGATACAATTTGAAGTTATCAAGAACAATAAAGATGAAAAAGAATTTCATATATAATTTGTATCTACGATAAATACAAGTCTAATACAACGTATATTTATGGTATATGCTGCTTTATAACTGTATCTATGATACAATATTTGAATTTCTAAAAATCAATAGAGAAGAAATGGAAATTCAAAAACAAGGAAAAGTCTAATACATATGATACATTATAAGATATTTTTTTTAGGTAATACAATGTGTATCTATGATACATGCTGCTCTACATCTGTATCAATGATACAAAGATTGAATGCCCAAAACAATCGAAGAAAAAGAGAAGATTTCGAAGCCAACTCAAGTTTTAGCAAAAGGATATTCATAATAAACCTCAAGCTTATCGAGTTCACTACGAATGAGGATACTAATGGTATATTTTTAGAATCTAAGTTTTGGATATTCACGAATTTTATTTTTAATAATATTAATCATTTTTTTTCTTTCCCTTGTTGGGCTCTGTTTCAATTGGCAAATTCTTGATTAAAAATGGGAAAATTACGCGGTTAAGCAAACATTTACTAGTTAATTAGCTAACACAGCTACAGTTTGTATAAATTACAATTCGAAACTTACTTCTAGTTATAATTACATTCTCTCTCGCCTCTCTCCCCTTTCTCTAGAATCTCGCTCGTCTCTCTCCTCTTTTTCAATCATCTCTCCCACACCTCTCTCTCCGCTTTTTCAGTCATCTCTCCCACACCTCTCTCTCTCCTCTCTCTGACAGTCTCTCTCTAGATTCTCTTCTGCCAATCTCTCTCTCACTTTATACAAACACAAATGTATAATTTGTGTTTGTACAAAGAGAGAGACTGGATATACAAATACAAATATACTATATATCTCCGCCCTATACACTTATAATTATACAAATACACATCTTCCCCTGCCCACTTCTCTTTTTCCTTTCTCTCTCGTTTTATAAAAACACAAATTATACAAATACAATGTATAATTTGTGTTTGTATAAGCGAGAGAGAATGAATATACAAATACAAATGTTTTAACTCGATTCATTTGTATGCGAATTCAAATTGTATGCAGATATACAAATACAATCATTGATATATATGCATAGTAGTTACACATATACAATTACCTAACTGATATACATATACATTCACCTCTCTCCACTCTCTGTCCTCTCTCGCTCACCTCTCTCCTCCCTCTCCCAATATCGCTTGCCACTCTCCTCCCTATAACATGTAGCTACGAATCGTAATTAGCGAACTATAACTATGGAGCATAACTAAGCTATTTTTGAATGACTATATGTGAAAATTCCCCAAAAAATAGCTACCTTGAAGTGAATAGAGAGGAAAATGAAGTATAAAAACAATATGACAGGGAGAGAGATGAGGGATAAGGACAACCCGATAGTAATTTATTTTATTTGATAAACGAAAGTGAATACACGACATGCTTACGAGCGGATTCATAGCCAAGATCGATTTCATCTCATTGATTACATAAGAAAACTATACTTTGTTTGGTTAATTGTTCATTAGT
>JAJOOH010029056.1:0-14296 GCA_029582605.1 Solanum gracilifrons | reverse complement strand
TCCCCAAGTTGGAAGTGGGTCTTCCCCATTCTTCTTCCTTTGCTTAAATAAGGGTTTAATTTCCTATACCCATTTGATTTTAGTATCATTTTAGGTGTATTTTGTTATTTCTTGATGTGTGGCTAAAAACCCCCATTCTTGGGGTGTGATTTAGCAATATGTGTTGTTGTTGGGTCTTGCTTGCTGATAGGATATATGTATTTTAATGGTGATTTCACCTAGTGGTTGTGGTTTAATTTAATGGGTTTGTAGTTGCAAATACAAAACCACCCATGTATTTTCGGCTTACCTGAGAGGGAGGTCACTAAACCAAGACCGCTAGACTGATGGCCTAAGGAGTGGGTCGACATGAGGTTATGCCTTCGAGGGTGAGCCCTAGTCCCATACCCTAACACTCAGCTCGACAGAGTGAGTGGGGTAAGGCGTAGGCCGACCTTCATGTGGCAAATGGGTATCCGAGAAGAATGCATTTAAAACGGGGTAAGTTGCCTGAGAGGGAACTTATTTCCATCTAAAGCTTTGCCTGGTCACTAATATCTTGCAAATTTCCTATCGGAAACATGTACCCAATGATTTATCTCAACTTGTATTGCGGTCACACCCAAGAACTTGTCCCCATACTTGATTTTCTTGTTATTTTTGTTGTTATTACTATACTTGTGACAAAACCCCCATCGATATTTGACACTTTTGTGTCACCCCATTGAGTTTATAATGTTTTTATTCGCAAATCTCTTTAGCTACGACTATTTAGAATGAAATTCTAATTAACTACTATTTTCACAACCACTCCTTTGGGACACGACCCCAACCCTTGGTTGGGTTACTATATTATCGACGATCGTAGACACTCATACCGTAGGTTAGTGTCGTTGGTCACGATAAGCATCAAAATGGCGCCGCTGTCGGGGAGTGGTGTTATTTGGGAATTCGTAGTGAATTTTTTATTCTAATTCTTTCTAGTTTTAGTGTTATGAATCTAAATTGTAGTTTTGTTTTTCTAGTTTGAATAACAAAGCATGGAACTAAGGATGGAAAACCAATATGGATACCACATGGATCATCCCTTTCTGAAACTATTGAACCTCAAAGACAACCTCCTGACCTTTAAACAGGAAGGGGATGCGACTATTCAGGAAATGTGGCTGAAGTTTCAAGCGCTGCTGCAACCATAACCATCTCACGGGATGACAGAAAAAGGATCTACTGGAGTACTTCTACAGGGGTGTAGAACCCGAGAATAGAGATATAGCCAATCAAATTTGCGAGGGCTGTATGCTACACTAGCCCTATGAAGTTGTAGAAAAATTCCTTGATGGCATGGTAGAAGCCAAAAAGAAGCAGGAGTGGGACACACTAGCTACCCAGTTGAATGCTCTATCTACCAGAGTCACATAATTGGAGGTACACGCCATGGGGAAATAAAAGCACTCCTCCCTTCGAGAATGTAGACAAGGGAAGAAACAGAGAGGTATACAGGATGATGAAGCTCTGTCACTCATTCAACAAAAGATTGAGGCACATGAGAAGATGTTGAATGAGATGAAGGAAAACATCGAAATGATAAACGAAGCATCAGCCTCTCACTCCATGACAATTCAACTGCAGGATGATCAAATCACCCATTTAATAATGGGTCACTATCCTCCATTCGCCAAAGATTCACCTAACTAAACAATGGGTGATTCCATGGATGAAGAGTAGTCTTTGACTTACGTCGTGCGGCGACGTTAACTCATGCATTGTTTGGTAGGCAACCCAAAACCCCATAATATCTTATATTGGCATACTAGTAAAATAATAGTGTCTTAGTTTTATAAATTGAAGTGTAATAGGTGCCAAAGAGTTGAAAAATGGTGAGCAATAGAACCAGTTGGCGAGTTGCCGAAGAAGCCGGCGATCCAATCTATTATGCTATTTAACTCAAGATATCTTCAAAATCCAGAGTCGGTAGAACTCGGCGAGATCAGGACAGTTTTGGTTACCCTCGTTTTAACATCCACAGCTACTAAGTAGTTCTGTAAAAATCAGCAAAGTAAATATTTGTTTGGCGAAGTGCCGAATCACTCAGACGTCAAAGCGCTGTCACCGAATGGGAAAGAACTGGATAAGATGCAGGCCAACGCACAAAAAAGGTAGCTAATTAATCACTCGAGAGTGTGGGTTGAAGATAGGAACATTGGAATGCTTAGAAAAGCTGTACAGAGCTTGATGAATCACTCGACAATGCACCAAACTTCCCTAACATACCTTTTGCTTTACACGACATCTGTTGAAGGACCCCAACTTGAAACAACTGCCTAACCAAGATTATTCTCTAGCCCTATCTCTGTCTTTCTTTAATTTGACCTCTAGATTATTGTTATATATATTTGGGTTGTCTGTTTAAAATGGCGTTTTATATTGTTTTCTCGATTGTTTAAGCTTATGGCTTCTTCCTGATTTTAATTGATTGCAAAATGATTTTGACTCTTCCAAAAAATTATTATTATTTTTCAATTTATTTTGACATCGCTTGTGTTGAAAGTGGTTATTCTCGTACAAATTTAAGTCTTGGTTTCGATCAATATCGATGACTTAAATAGTGCTATCAATTGAACGAAAATGAAGGTGCGGCTATGACGAGACCAAATGAAGTTACATTGACAATATGTGAACTCTTTGCATCTCGTTGTGATTAGCCATTTATCGAATTGATTTTCCTTGTGATGATCGTTGTACACTAGCGAAAGTTTATAGTCTTGTTTGGCTTTAGTGTCGATGCCGTGTGTGATGAGCTTACTTTGAACCTTGCATGAATAAACCTAGAATTTACCCTGTTAGTCTGATTGATTTAGTAAGGTGTGCTCTTGAAATGATCTTAGGAAACTTTAAAGAGTTTGACATATACCTCTTTTGTGACCTACCCGTAAGCGTGTGAAACTCTTTTGAACACCCTTTGAGCCTTACCTTTCTTTGGAAGAAACTTGATGAAAACTAGACCTTTCTTAACCCATCACCCATAATCCTCTTGAAGTTGTGGTTAGTTTGAATAACCAACTTACGCCAAAAGACTAAGTTGGGGGTGTGGTGAAAAGAGAAGGCAAATAAAAAAGTGCACGAAAGTCTCTCTTACCCCTGATTTTGAGAAAAATGGAACCCCTCCATTAAATAAAAAGGAAAAGAAAAGACAGAAAAAGAGTGAAAAAGAAAGTTGTGGAATAAAGTACAAAAGAAATGGCGTCTCCTAACAATTCATGGGAAACGAATAATAGGATGACTCATGAGCACTAAATAAAATGATGAATGAAAAAGGAAGGAACTGTTGTAAGCACCACGTTCATGAGGATCTTTAGTCACTAAGCCTATATGACCATACCTTTGCACTTATCCCCATTACAAGCCTTAGAAAAACCTTCTTAATCTTGAGCAAGCCGAACCGAAGGTTGATTGGAAAATAAGGAAAACCTATGGGTGAAAACATGCATTGTGTTCCTCTTTTTGAGTGTGAGCGTTGCATTTGATTCCTGATCTTAAATTGATTTACCTTGTGCTTGAATAATGTCCTCAAATGCTTATTTTGTCTCAATATTTGATGAAAACTCTTAAGTTTCAGGTATTTGAAATTTTGATGGATGCATGGACACTTAAGTGCTAAAAGGAACAAAATAGCTGAAAATAACGAAGAAGTTGAAGCCTGCGTATCGCCAAGCACACTTGGCGACTCGCCGAAGGGACGCAATACGCCCTTTATTCCAGTACGCGAAGCCCTGAAGGAGAAGGTTCAAAAAGGCGATGAAAGGAGCAGTCGGCGCTTCACCGAATAGTGCCGCTAAACAGTACTATACCGCCCAATGACACAGAGCACGACGACGCTGAAGGCTAGTGCAAGACGGCGACAAACTACACGAAAGGGCGAATCGCTGAATCAATCACCGACTAACCTCGCCGAAAGATCCGCCAACACTATTTTCTGAAGTCTATAAATACTAAATTTGTTATAAATTTTTAAAGAGTCGAACATTAATTTTAATTTCCAGAATAGAATAGTACTTTTTGGATATTTTCTCTCAAGTTTGGAGAGCGTTTTTGGAGACTTGAAGAAAGAAGGATTTCTACTTCTCCAAGTTGGAAGTGGGTCTTCTCCATTATTCTTTCTTTGCTTAAATCAAGGTTTAATTTCTTATACCCATTTGATTTTAGTACATTTTAGGTGTATTTTGTTATTCCTTGATGTGTGGCTAAAAACCCCATTCTTGGGGTGTGATTTAGCAAATATGTGTTGATATTGTTGTTGAGTCTTGTTTGTTGATAGGATATATGTATTTTAATGGTGATTTCATCTGGTGGTTGTGGTTTAATTTAATGGGTTTGTAGTTGCAAATACAAAACCACTCATGTGTTATTGGCTTGCTTGAGAGGGAGGTCGCTAAACCAAGACCGCTAGACTGATGTCCTAAGGAGTGGGTCGACATGAGGTTCTGCCCGAGAGGGTGAGCCCTAGTCCCATATCCTAACACTCAGCTCGAGAGAGGGAGTGGGGTAAGGCGTAGGCTGGCCTTCATGCGGAAAATGGGTGTCCGAGAGGAACACATTTGAAACGTGGTAAGTTGCCCGAGAGGGAACTTATTTCCATCTAAAACTTAGCCTAGTCACTATTATCTTGAAAATTTCCTATCGAAAGCATGTACCCAACGATTTATCTCAACTTGTACTGCGGTCACACACCAAGAACTTGTCCCCATACTTGATTTTCTTGTTATTTTTGTTGTTTTTACTATACTTGTGACAAAACCCCCATCGATATCTGACGCTTTCATGTAACCCCATTGAACTTACAATGTTTTTATTCGCAAATCTCTTTAGCTACGACTAATTAGAATGAAATTCTAATTAACTACTATTTTTCACTACCACTCCCTTGGGACACGACCCCAACCCTTGGTTGAATTACTATATTATCAATGATCGTAGACACCCGTACCGTAGGTTAGTGTCATTGGTCACGATTGTTTAAGTTGGGGGTGTTGATGAGTCCACAAATTGGACTCATTTAGGGCTTTATTTTAATAGAAATAGTGTCCTCAAATGCTTATTTATTCTATATATCTGATGAAAACACTTAAGTTTCAGGTATTTGAAGTTTTAGTGGAAGCATGGACACTTAGGCGCAAAAAGGAACAAAAAGACTGAAAAGAGCGAAGAAGCTAAAGCCTGAGAATCACCAATGATTCGCCGAAGGGACTCACTCAGCCCTTTGTTCGAGTACGCAAAGACCTAAAGGAGTAGGATCAAAATGGTGGTGAAAGGAGTAGTCGGTGAGTCGCCGAATAGTTCCACGAAGCAGTACTATGTCTCCCAATGACACAGAGCACGACGATGCTGAAGGGTAGTGCAAAATGGCGATGAACTACTCCAAAGGGCGAATCGCCGAGGTAATCGTCGATTTCAACTAACCTCGTCGAGTGATCCGCCAACACTATATTCTGAAGTCTACAAATACTAAACTCTTTATTAATTTTTAGAGAGTCGAATTATTATTATAATTTTCACAATACAATAGTACTTTTTTGATATTTTTACTCTAAGTTTGAGAGGGTTTTGGAGACTTGAAGAAGAAGAGGGTTTTATCTTCCAGATTTGGAGTTGGGTCTCTTGGATTCTTCATTCTTAGACTGTAACAAGACTTAAATCTTCATACCCATTTAAATGTAAACTCTTTTAGGTAATAATTTCTATCTCTTGATGTGTGGCTAAAACCCCCCATTCTTGGGGTGTTATTTAACAAATATGTGTTGATCTTATTGTCGGGTCTTGCTTGTTGATAGGTTGGATGTATTTTAATGGTGATTTCACCTAGTGGTTATGGTTTAATTTAATGGGTTTGTAGTTGCAAATACAAAACCACCCATGTGCTTTTGACTTGCTTGAGAGAGAGGTCGTGAAACCAAGACCGCTAGACTGATGGCCTAAGGAGTGGGTCGACATGAGATTCTACCAGAGAGGGTGAACCCTAGTCCCATATCCTAACACTCAGCTCGAGAGAGTGAGTGGGGTAAGGCGTAGGCTGGGCTTCATGCGGCAAATGGTGTCCGAGAGGAACCCATTTGAAACGGGGTAAGTTGCAAGAGAGGGAACTTATTTCCATAAAAAATAAGCCTAGTCACTATTAGCTTGCAAATTTCCTATCGAAAGCATGTACTCAACGATTTATATCAATTTATATTGCGGTAACACCCCAAGAACTTCTCCCCATACTTGCTCTCCCTTTTAATTTTGTTGTTTTTAGTTTACTTGTGAAAAAACCCCCATTTGTTAATTGACACTTTTGTGTCCCCCCCTTGATTTACTATGTTTTTACTCGTCAATATCTTTAGCTACGACTAATTAGAACTAAATTTTATTTTTCTATTAATTCTCAAAACCACTCCCTTGGGACACGACCCTAACCCTTGGTTGGGTTACTATATTATCGACGATCGTAGACACTCGTACCGTAAGTTAGTGTCGTTGGTCATGATTAGCGTCACTTTCCAACTTTTATTGGCTAATGCACAATCTAATCGCTTCCTTACCCAATTTTGTGAGTTCCTGCAACGTTCCCAAGTGAATCGGTTACCAACATATCCAAGATAAAAAAGATTACAAAAATTCACTGCTTTTCTAAACCGATTTATTCTCCATTCATGTTGTTGAATCCGACCCATTTTAACACCATAATCAAATATATCATTGAAGTCACTAGCAATACACCATGGGAGCTGAGATCTATCTTTGAGTGATTTTAATAGATTTCATGAGGCGCGTCTGTGGTGCGATCTTGGAAAGCCATAAAATCCTGTAAAGCGGAATGCTGGAACACCTGATAAATGAACCTCCACATCAATAATGTGCCTATGGTAGCTAATGAGTGAGCATGAGTTTTTTCCTTCCAAAGTAACGCTAGACCTCCGCTAGAGCCTACTGGATCAACAACAAAAAAGCCTTCATAATTTAGCTGTATCCGAATTTGATTCATCTTGGACCAACCTGTTTTCGTTTCTTGAAGGAAAATGAGACTGGGATGCTTAGAAGAAACCATGTCCTTTAATTCCTGAATTGTATGTGGCTTCCCAAGCCCACGACAATTCAAAGATAGGGAACTCATAATGTCTGACAGGTCTGAATCCCAGTACCCGCTGTCAGCCCATTTTTTGGATCAAGAACAATTAGTTGATCATTATCAGTATTTTTGTTTAGTTCACACTCTTCAAGAGTTTTGATTCCCTCAACTCGTGGCCTATTTTTCGCAAGAATTAAGCCCCTTTCCATCTCCATCATATGCGCTTTGTTAACAATTTCCTTATTTCTTGCTGAATAAGTTTCATGATTTTGTGCCTGAATTGGTTGATTTACAGGTGAAAATTTAGGAGTAGCAATTTTAGGCAAGAAAATAGGATGTTCCTTGTTGTGGATTTCACGTTCCTGTTCACTGGCGGTAGGTCGAATCCATCGTGCTCCGGCCATGGGATGTGATGTTCTAGTGTCTTCTCTTAGCCATTAGCCAAAAAAATATTGTTCACGAGTTATACCTGATATGCGATACAAACCTCGACAATATTTATCTGAATGGCGTACTAGTTCACAAAAGAAACAGAAGGTGCCAAGACATTCATACTTAAAAGTCAGAGTATTCCCATCCCCTCCAGGAACCTTAATTTGAATCTTGCGTTATAATGGTATGCTAATATCATCATGGACAAATTCCCCCAGAAAATTTCCAATGTCACAAGCCACGATTTCTGAACGCAAACCAAAGACGATATCATGGATTTGAACCCATAATTCCATAGTCGTCAGCTGTATCTATTTGGGATTTTGACTAGGCTCCAATGGTTGCATTAGAATCATGCTTTGGTTGTAGTTCCAAGGTCTGTCACTCGTGATACGGGTGAAGTCTCGTTCATGATAAAATTGGATGAGAAAACAATTGTTGCCAAGATCTTTCATTGTCATGACTTCCCCAGACATCCATGCTTGTGCCATGGCATCTTGAAAAAATCTCATTATCAAAGGCTTGTCAGTAAGAATGCAGCACACGACGCACCACATCAACTGATTCACAAATCCATTGACAGAGCTAGTGATTGGCAGTTCATGATACTCCAAGCATCTCTCTGTGCTATTTAGATTCAGATTGGAGTACATCTCCTCCAGTGGAACAGTGAAGTTATCATTGGTGTTTGATGATGAGGCCATCAAAGGGCGAAAAAATTTCAATAGCAGCAAAAATAAAACTTGTCATAGAGAACAAGAGAAACTGGAGACTTGTCACAGAAAACAAAAGTAAAGAAATAATTTTTTAATAACTTTATTAGAACACCTTTCAAAACAATTCTAGAAGTTGGAAGTTAACGTGTATAGTAGAATTTTTAAATATTTTTTTCCTTTTCATTTTTAAGGTGCAGTTTAGTAGTAGTAGATATTATCTAAATTAATTTTAAATAAATATGTTTCTACCTTAATATTATTTTACAGACACAAATAAATTGAAACTATATATGATTTCCCTACTTATCTGCGGAGACGTTTTGAAATTGGCAACCACCTTTTTGGTAGAAAACGTGATATCAACTATTTAAATTCTTATATAAAAATGATTGTTTTAAGTTGTATTTTTAATGTAATATGATTATACAAAATTAGATTTTATATACTAATTGTAATTATTTATTTTGTTATTTATTTTTATTTAACTTAAGATAATTATAAAAAAAAAAAGGTTATCAACACAATTTTCTGTGACTATAGGACTATGTAGTAGTGGAGGGATAATGTAGAGTTATGAAACTGTTTTATGTAAAACTATTTATTTATTAGCGTATTCATTTATATAAGCTATATAAAGGGAATTTAAAAATAATAATTTAAAAGATTATCATCATTATTATTATTATTCTTATTGAGCCTTTAACTCTTAAAGGGTTACCTGAGACATTCTTAGCTGCTTTACGTGATGCGAGAAATTTAAATTTTCGACAATCTTTGATGGATTCGATTGAATCTACTGTGGCCTATGGTCTGGTCTATTTTAATACTCAGCCTAATTTGCAGTTATCTTTGGCTAATTCTAATATTTTAGATGCTTTGACTTTGAATGTTAAAACGCATGGTTATAACTATGCACCAGGATCTGAATCAATTTGTTTATCTTATAGAATCTATTTTAAACTACTTCCTACATTAAATCCAAGATGTAAGTTATATGATACATCTGATCAAACAATTTTAGTAGAAGCTAATTTTGCTAAATCTAAGGTCACTACTAGACGACCTATTAAATGGGAAGAAATTAAAATTATACAAAGAATGGGTTAAGGTGTCACTAGACCTTAATAATTTATACCACATGGATCATATTTGTTATATGGAACAAATTGAACAAATCTATTTTTTCATAGAATTCTCTATTCCCTGAATCCATAAATGGACCCCGGAAGTAGGATTTACCGAAGAACAAATTCCGTGTTTATATCAAACTTATTACAAAAAAATTTGGGACAAATTGTTAAAGAAAGATCCCAAGACTAAGGCCTTATATGGACAAGAATTACTGGACCTTATTACCCAGAAAATCCATGAAGTCAGGAGGAATCTTCTCTGCTACATATAAAGATCAGAGTATTAGTTATACTTTGATCACCGATCCTATTTCACGTTATATTAATGCTTTGATTAATATGAAACAAAAACATGTTGATTAGTTACAATTGGAATTATTTAGTAAGAACATATTTGATACTTTGAAATCTACTGAAGTACAGGAAAAAATGATATTAATTTCAGAACAAATGGCCATTGATATTTGTGTTGATCATCCTAGTGCTTTTTGGAATCCAAAAAAGCATATTGTGACTCTTCCATATGAAGATAATTTCTCTGAGGATGATATTCCTACCAAGTCTCGTCCTTGTTAGATGAACGCCGAATTGGTTGAATTTTGTAAAAAGGAAATTGATAGCTTGCTACAAAAGAGTTTGATAAAACCTTCAAAATCTCCTTGGTCTTGTACTGCATTCTATGTTAACAATGCAGCAGAAAGAGAATGAGGTGTCCCCGGGTTAGTAATAAATTATAAACCTTTAAACAAATATTTAAAATGGATTAGGTATCCTATTTCGAATAAAAGAGATTTATTATCGAGATTATACGATCTCAATATATACTTAAAATTTGATTTAAAATCAGGTTATTGGCAGATACAAATATTTAAAGAGCATTCTTATAGAACAACTTTTAACGTCCCATTTGGACAATACGAGTGGAACGTTATGCCGTTTGGTTTGAAAAACGCTCCTTCTGAATTTCAAAAAATTATGAATGATATTTTCAATCAGTATTTAGACTTCATCATTGTTTATATTGATGATATTTTGTTTTATTCAAAGACTCTTGAAATGCACATCAAACATTTGGATATTTTCAAGAAAATTGTTATACAAAATGGTTTGGTGATTTCTAAGCCAAAAATGAGTCTCTTTCAAATTAATGTTCGACTTTTAGGACATCTTATTTGTCAGGGGAAGGTTACCCCAATTCAACGATCGATTGATTTCGCTTCAAAATTTCCTGATGACATTACAGATAGGACGCAACTACAAACATTTTTGGGGAGTTTAAATTACATTTCCCCTTTTTACAAAGAAATATCTTGTGATTTAGCCCCTTTATACGACAGGCTTAAAAAGGATCATAAAGCACCTTGGACTAATAGTCACACCGAGTTAGTAAAGAATATTAAACTTCATGTTCAATAATGGTGGAATAATTATATGAGCGTTGAAGCAAAAACTGCTATGGTCAATGCTACTGCGGATAACGAAGGTGTTGATAACTTAGATATGGCTCTGATACCAAAGAAACAGGATCTCCGAAGACAGGCGGTAGTCCGCGTGGTCATCGTCAATCTACGTTTGTTAACATCTGAACTCAAGGATTAAATTCGAATTGAAATACATTCAAATTTTTATATAGTTTTATGATTGTATGGAAGGATCTCATCCTTTTACCCAAGCAAAGGGTCTGTCAAGATATAATACATATTATTATTGAGTCTATGTGTCTAGCAGTTCTAACCGAGTATAAGGCGCCCTTTTTTCTCAACATTAACGGGCTTAAAACCACGACTGGCTAGACGGAGTCACTAAGACAAAGCCAATAACTTGTTGTATTAAATCTGATTGTACCACCATCTCGGAACCAAGTCAAGAAACCATATATATTTATTCATATTTAGATAAAGTCTAGATCTTTCATGGTAGATATAAAAGTGAAGTTAGTTATCCGACATAGATATAATTCTTCAGCTCGATATAGTCACGGCTTAAATCGGAGAAGCAGAGAAAGTAAAAGAAATGATGAATTAAAGTACCTTGTGGCCAACACCAGGGCCTGTTGAAGAACTACTTGCTTTATTTAATCTCCGGTAAGTATCCGGCAAACTTACAATACAAGAGAGTTTTTATAAGAGAGAAGAGAGAGAACAAACTAAAGAGAGAGAGAGAGGGTTTTTTTGCACCTGCCTCTACTCAAAGAAACCAAACTAATATATAGAAAAGAAAAAGGAATCTCCGTAAGTAGTTGGTCCTTATCTGGGTCCAGTAACAGTGTTTCTACTGTTGCTCAACAATGTTTCTACTGTTGATAGTGGCTTTTACTATTCAAGATAATCTTCACACTGCGTCCTTGTCGTTTGATCTGAATAGTAAATCTTTTGTTTGCTGTAGCGTATCTTCATAGGGTTGAGTTTTATCATCTGGTGTCTCCTCACTTGTTTCACTTCTCATAGAAGTGAAAGATTTCTCATAGTGAGTGATATTAAGGGGAAGATTCCTCCTGACTTCATCCAAATACTCGTTTATCATTTCTTCTTTGTTTCCATCTTGAATGGAAATCCTCCTGGCAATATGCTTAACGGAATTATCAGTGATTATTCCTTTGTGGGGAGTAGTACCATAATCTTGGATTTTTTGGGTAATAAGGTCCATTAATTCTTGACCATATAAGGCCTTAGTCTTGGGATCTTTCTTCCTCAATTTGTCCCAAAAATTGTTGTAATAGGTTCGATATAAACATGGAATTTGTTCTTCGGTAAATCCTACTTTCGGGGTCCATTTATGGATCCAAGGAATAGAGAATTCTATGAAAAAATAGATTTGTTCAATTTGTTCCATATAACAAATATGATCCATGTGGTATAAATTATTCAGGTCTGGTGACACCTTAACCCATTGTTTGTATAATTTTAAAAAGGGGTCAGGCAAAATCTTTGTCGTCGGACCGTGGTATGACCACCAGTTCAAGAACCAATTTGGGAGTCTTTGCACAAATCTTAATAAACCAAGTATGCTTGTACCTCTCATTATTATAGTAGGGGAATTTATTAAAGGCATTAATATAATCCAAATATGTAAAAGAAGTGGGAACCTTATTCAGGCTGATTTGCCTTTCTTTCATTGAGGAAATACCACAATCTTCTATCGATATAATCTGCTTAATAATCATTTTGGAGAAGTTATAACCGTTATTGCTGGTATTGTTTCCTTGAGAAGTGCTGAAATTCAACACTACCGGTGTTCATCAGAATGGTCTCATAGTATGAGAGGGTTTTGTATGACTCACCCGTGAAATATAATCCATTAATCAAATAGCACTGGAATATCTTCCATGGTTCGTCTTTTCTCTGAATTTCAGAGTTATATAAAAGAAATATCATTTCTTTCTTTGTTACATGTTCGTACGATTTGATATCATCAACACCATCTTTAGCGATAGAGGCAAAAGTATCACTTTGCTTCTGTGACAAATATGTCCGTAGCTCTGCGCATAATGGGCTACTTTTTGAAATATCTTCCAGGTGCACAGATGACGATGCCGTATTCTGAGATATCTTCGAGCTTATCAACCACAAGACGATTATTATTTTTATTTATTATTATTCATTCTAACCAATACCCCAGAACCTAGTTGTCACGTGTTCAAGCCACTAATGAAAATATTAAATTCTTAAGATAATTACAAGTCTCAGTCTTTGATTCTCAAGTAGAACAAAACTTTCAAAAAAGGAAAAGAGGGTTCGCCCGGATGATAAGAAGTTACCTCTCAAATCCTTTACGAGCCACGAATGTAAGGAGAACAAGAAGAAGATCACATGGGTCCGCACTCAGAACCTACACAAGTGTAGAAGCAAGGGGTGAGTACCAAAAACACAGTACCTAACAAGAAACCTACTGAACAAAGCAAGTAGCTAGAAAATGAATATCCCTACACTACAACCGAACCTCCTCAAACTACAACCTCCACATAAATCAGCCCAACCTAGGAATTCTACAATACAGAGTCACATGGTCCAATATTCACAGTCTTAAAATCGCATTTCAACAATTAAGAGAACCAAATAAGTCAATTTCAATGTCAAGTAGTTTAGTCACACGCAACACATACATCAATCTCAAATATCAAGAAAGTCACGCATACGCATGTCATGACCCAGACCATCATGATTGGCACCCACACTAACACTCCGGTGGGAGAACCCTACTACAACCCAACCAAGAAACTAATCTAAAATCTAAGGCATTTAATTATATGAAAGAAGTTAAGTACTAAGGAAAGAAATAGGTAGTTCCCATAAACTCCAACAAAAGTCTAACAATGAACTAAACAATGCGGAAGAAACAACCTAGAACCTGAAAGTCAATGTACCAAAACATCTAAAGTTCAACAAGTCTAAACAAGAAGGGATGCAACCCCAATCTAACGAACTAATCAACTATCTAGAACATAGTCTAAGTTAAAAAATGGTGGTCATAGGCAAAAGAGAATCCATGACAGGCCGGAAGAATTGGCTCACCCTTGAATTCGAACGATCACTGATCTCCTAAGCGAGGTCTATCAGTAGGCACTTGAAGATGCGTTGTACTCAACAAAAATAAGAGCAAGTGCAGTATCAATACGCAACCACAATGTACTGGTAGAATCACACGGCTATCCCACTAAGTCATAAGAATAATATAATCACATGCATATATCGAACATATACAATATTATCGACAATTACTAACTTCACATTCCTCAAGATACACAATTATGTCAAATCATTGGTTCTCTCAAGGAACCCAAACCCAAACAGTTAGCATACCGAAACGTGGTACCCGATCCAATGATTACGTCAGAACGTGGCAACCAATCCCATAATTATGCCAGAACGTGGCAACCGATCCAAGTTAGTTATGCCGGAACGTGGCAACTGATCCATTCAACACACCACAATCACAAT
>JAJOOH010029055.1:0-14472 GCA_029582605.1 Solanum gracilifrons | reverse complement strand
AAATTAAAATTAGATTATGTATTTTAATTGTCTAAACCAATGTAAAACTAAAGAACAAATATTCAATATTATTGTCATTCTTAGTGTTGAATTGATTTTCTTTTTGCATTAGTATTAATTTGATTTTGATATAAGTTTATAATTATCAACATCTATGAATTATAATCTTTATTGGACCAATCCGAATTCTAAGTTTTAAACTTGAATTAATATATTAAAAGATAAAAACTATGAAATAGTATAAGAAATATTTTAAAATTATATCAAAGTAAATATTTTTATGTATAAAATAAAATTTTAAAATTACATATATAATGTCGGTTGGTTTGGTCTTGGGTTAGTTTTTTTTAGTTAAAACCAAACCAACCCAAATATAGTCGGGTTTTTTTTTTTCAATACCAAACCACTAGTTGGGTTTTTTTTCCAGTTTGACTCGATTTGCGATATGATTTGATTTTCGGTTCGATTTTGTACACCCCTAGTGCTAAGTATTCAAGATGAAACTTTGGGCCCTAAAACTGACATTTCACTTTTCAATATCAGCCCACAAACAAATGTGGTTGTTGCTTTAGCATAAATTCATTTGAACTAAATATTTTTTGTGTGGAATATAAATTAATATAGAAAAATTATTAATTGTGATAAATAGTAGACTTTGAATTCATAAGTTTAAAAATATATTCTTGTTATAAAATAACAATCTTATGCTAATTATGACTTATAAAAGAATGATCTTATATATCATCATCGTAGGGACTCTTCTTCTATAAATAATAATCTAATGTTAAATACGACGTAGAATTATCGATATAGGACGCTTACATCTTTCCCGCTTACCTTCGGTCTACTTTCTTGTCTGTTGTTGCGTTTGAGATTGATGTGCATGACTGTTTTAGACAGTTACAACCTTGTGTGCTTAGATACAAATACATGAGTTTTATGTGCTCAAATATAGATACAGATACAAGAGTCTTATCTACTTAAATATAAATACAAATACATGAATCTTGTATACTTAGATACATATATAGAAGTTTTATGTGCTCAGATAGTACATATACATAAATTTTGTGTGCTTAGATATAAATACAAGAGTCTTGTGTGCTCAAATACAAATACTAATGGTATTTCCACGTGGAATACGACCATGGACATAGTACTTTAAGGCTTGAATGAAGGTTTTCTAGTTATGATGTATTACCTTTATACCTATAAATAGTAATTCCAACACAATTATAAGGGATTGAATTCTGAACAATATTAAAGCAATAAATTGATCTGAACTTCTTATTTACCAAGTCTTAGCTCTCAAATATTAATATATACAAACGTCCCCGAATATGATATCAAGAACGCTTAAACGTTAAGGAGTTCAGTTCAAACACACATCATCAGAGCATTGCCACTTCATACAACTTTATTTACTTACTTTATTGTTTTCATTTATTTCTTTAACAAATACCTTTAACTGTTAATAATCAAATTTAATGAGTTAAATTTAGACGTATGTTCTTAATCTCATATAAATTTAATTATACCATTTTTTTTCCGATAAACATATATTTTAAGTGATTAGTTTATTCATCTAATGGACGTTTGAGAACATACATAATTTTTTTAAATAAATTGAGTTGATATATGTTCAAGTATTTAATTGGAACAAATTATATTACGTAGTACTTTAATATGTGTTCACGTATTCAATTGAAATAAAATATAGTTTAATCATTTAAATAAAATAGGAATGATAAATAAGTACCCAATAAACTATGATCGAAATCTAGCGACACACCTAAACTTAAGTAGGGTCTTATTACCCCAAAACTATTTTAAAATGAAAATAAACACACCCCAAAAACTAAATAGTTTGAGTGTGCAGTGTCACTTGAAGGCAAATGAAGACCTTAAAAATTGGACACATGTCTTTTTTTAATTGGTCTATTTATAATTAGTTAGTACACATAATTATTTACATTAAAACTTATATATATTTAATTATTTCATTTCTTTCTTTGTAAAATATTTATTTTAATTTCTTCCTCACTTTAAACTTTTTTATTTTTTTTCTCTTTCACTAATTTCTTTTCTTTTCTTTTCACTTTTAATTATTTTAAAAAAATTATGTATACTTTTTTTAAATAATAAACTAAAAAGTGTCCTCTAATTTTTAATGTTTTAAATTTTTAATTTTTAATTTTATTTCTTCACTTATTTTGATATCTCTTTAAAATTACCTTATTTTAAATATAGATTTTTTGAATTAAATTTAAAATTAAATCAAAGGAAGGACAAAAAGGAAATTAAAAAAAACAAAAATCAATAGAATAATAAAGAGGAAAAATAATGAATGAAGGTCAAATAAAATGATTTTTTTTAAAAAAAATATAAGACAAAAAAAATTAATTTTTTTTACGTGTATTGACTTAATTTAAAAACAAGATAAAGATAATAAGAAGATTTTAAATAATTTAAAATCTTTTAAAAAAAAAAAAATTACACTCGTAGCAGGCGCGTGTTGTACAATCGCAATCAACTTACCTGGTTGAAGATGCACAAATACAGAAAAAATAAGTATAGGGGATAATAAAATCCTAGTTAAATTAAATGTATCACTGTAATTTCAATTATCATCTAGGAGTACTTTTACATTATTCCAATAAAATATATGAATAAATTTAGTGAAATATTAATATACTCTTCCTTACAAAAATATTATATCATATAAATTGTAATGGAAAGTAATAAAATTAGTTCTATGTGTGACCCTATTCTGGTACTCATATGACATAGACAAATCTTAACGTGTACAACGTGTTCTTCTCTGAGGTCCTATCACACTCAATTCCAATTGCTTCTCCTTTTTGTGTTGGGACCCTCTAATATATATATCATAATCACTTTTTTTTTCTTTTGTCGTTTGCTTCCTAACCTTTTCCCCAACGGCATCACCTGATAATCAGGAACGGATTTAGTGTGTTGATTATGAATTTAATTATAGTTAATAATTTTGATTAAAATTTTGAATTTGTAATAATAATATATGATATCTCTTTTTGTGTTGGGACCCTCTTAATATAACATAATATCTTTTTTTTCTCTTTTGTTGGTTGCTTCCTAACCTTTTTTCAATAGTATCACCCTGATAATCACGAATGAGGTCAGTGTGTTGATTACAAATTCAACGGAAATCAATAATTTTGATTTAAACTCTAAATTTATAATAAGAATATTCAATATTTATTTGTGTTGGAACACTCTTAATATATCATAATCTCTTCTTTTTCTCTTTTGTTGGTTGCTTCCTAACCTTTATTCAATAGCATCACCCTAATAATTAGAGACGAAGTCGGTGTGTTGATTACTAATTCAATCGAACTCAATAACTTTGATTAAAATTTTAAATTTATAATAAGAATATTCAATATCTTTTTTTTTTTGTGGAAACCCTCTTAATATGTCATAATCTCTTCTTTCTCTTATGTTGGTTGCTTCTTAACCTTTTCCCCTACACTATCACCCTGACAATTAGGGACGGAGCTAGTGTGTTGGTTATGAATTTAGTTGGACTCGATAATTTTAATTAAGATTCAGTATTTGTAATAAGAATATGCAATATCTCTTTTTTGTGTTGGGACCCTCTTTAATATATCACAATCTCTTCTTTTTTCTTTTGTTGGTTGCTTCCTAACCTTTTTCTCAACATGATACTGATAATCAGGGATCGAGTCAGTGTGTTAATTATGAATTCAGCCGGACTCAATAGCTTTGATTAAAACTTTGAATTTGTAGTAAGAATATTTTTTCTTAGTTCCATTGCTTATTTTTTATGTTTTTGATTTTTCTTAATAAACTTTTTTTACTCTACCACTAATAAAATGTATAGGTCTTAAAAGTCAAATACCATCTTATTCCTTGAGATAACTTACTCTATTAATATTCTACTGTGTATAAATATTATTACTCTTAATGGAATATTGTTGTACCAAAAAATAATAATAGAATATTGTCAAGTTTAGTTCAATTATTATATAACATATATTATAGTAGAAATGTACAAGTGTTTAAGAAAGGATTAAACATGATTAATGAATAAACTATGTACATTGACCTAGTGCATAATTAGCCCCACAAAGACAGCTCCAGCCATACCTACCACAAAACTTGTCACTCTGTAAAAAGAATAACTCCACTAATTAAGCTAATTATTAAGACTTAGGTTAAGGTTTATTTCGGTATAGTGTATAAAAATAATATTTAATATGTTAATATCGTGTATAACTAATATATGTATTAGATTCTCTAATACATTCTACCAAATGACATATAGATTGAGATTAATCAAATCAGTATAAATCTAATCTTAAACTTTTTTTTTTTTGGTTTCTTTTTTTTTTTTGGTTTTCCAACCGGTGTCTGGTATCCAAATTGGAGTTCAACTAAATTCAGCTTCACGATTTTAAACTTAATCTTTTTTTTGGGTTTTCCACTCGGTGTTCGGTATCCACATTGGAGTCAGACTAAATCTGATTCACGTCGGAAAGTCCCACATTGGACGTAAAGTGCTCTCTAACAAAAGGGACTCTGTAGTCTGTACCCAAGGGGACTCAGATTCGAGATTTCTTGATTAAGAATGAATGAGTACTTACCGCTCTATCATAACTTTTATTAGTAATCTTAAACTTAAGCATGAAACATTTTATTTCATTCAATCCATAATTATAATTATGAACAATTTAGTCCGCTAACCAAAACCGAATTTTATAATTATTGGTTGTAACAACCCACCTAAATAAAATTATCCTTTCAAAAAAATTCTTTTCTTTTCTCCACATTTTTTAGTACCTTTGTCAGTGTTTAAAGGGTTTATAGTATTTATGCTGTCCAAGGTTTCAGTGTTCATAACTTTCCCTATAAGATTCAATCCAAACTCATTACAATTTTTGATATAATTAACAATTCCTATCTAGAATCTTGAACAATTCCTTAAAAAATCTTTCTTTTTGGTATTTCTTGAATAAAAATCCAATCTTTTTGTGTATCACTTTCATGGTGTCTTTAGTATCTTCAACTTAGATTCTAATCTTTCTTGAATCTCCATCTGGGGTTGTTGTTTTCTTGATTCTTGATTTCTGGATCTGTTGAGATAAATGGGTGTTTGTTTGAGCAAAAGTAAACCAGCAGAGTCTAAGTCTGATGGGCATTATAGATCAGGTGGGAGTGATGGGGGTGGAGTTGGGGGTAAAGGGCATAATCATGGAGCCCATCAAGCTCAAATTCAGTATACTAAATCTCCAGGCTCAGAAACTCAATTACCCTTGAGGCCTCAAGCAAGTCCTAAACCAGTTTTCAAGCAAGAAACCATTTTGGGTAAGGCATTTGAGGATGTTAAGGCACACTATACACTAGGTAAAGAATTGGGTAGAGGTCAATTTGGGGTTACATTTCTTTGTACTGAAATAGCAACTGGTCATCAATATGCTTGTAAGTCAATATCAAAGAAGAAACTTGTTACTAAATCTGATAAAGCTGATATGAGAAGAGAGATTCAGATTATGCAGCATTTAAGTGGACAACCAAATATTGTTGCATTTAAAGGTGCTTATGAGGATAAGAATTCAGTGTGTCTTGTTATGGAGTTGTGTGCTGGTGGAGAGTTATTTGATAGGATCATAGCTAAGGGGCATTATACTGAAAGAGCTGCTGCTTCAATGTGTAGAGCTATTGTTAATGTTGTACATGTTTGCCATTTTATGGGTGTTATGCATCGTGATCTTAAGCCTGAGAACTTTCTCTTGTCAGACAAGAGTGAAAATGCTGCTTTGAAGGCAACAGATTTTGGGCTGTCCATGTTCATTGAAGAAGGTTAACTCTGCTGTATGCTTTCATTAATATTATTTTACTATTTCCGTATTTCTCATTATTAGTTTTCTGTTACTACTTGTTGTCGCTTATGGCTCGATTTTCTTACTATCCTGTTGTCGTTACTGCTTATGTCTTTGTCAATGTTGTGTTGTTGCTTTTCTTAAGCCGAGGGTCCGTGTACACTCTACCCTTCCTAGACTTCCTTATGGAACTATAATGGATATGTTGTTGTATGTAGCAGCTTTGGGATGAGTTTTTTTGATGGCAATTCTAATGAAATCATCAAACCACAGACCTCCCATCTTTTCTAGATTTAGGTCTGCTATCTACATACCAAAAGTAATTGTATCTATGTAGGCTAAGATCCTGATTGCTAAGTTTAGAAGTAGAGAACTTTATCTGTTTAGACTCCGGAGATGTTCGCATCATTATTAATGTGCTAACCTGCTAATCCAATGTTTCTGTGCCAAAGAGGCCTCACTTTTTACTGGAAAGATTTTGCAACAATCATTGTCATCAATTCAGGCAATAAGTAAAATGCATTCATGCCTTTTTAGCATGATAAAGGGTTCCTAGAATTTGTCATCAGTGTCTCGAGTCTGTTGAAATTGACATGTAAAGTTACTTATATTTCTGCAGCCTGTTCAGACTCTTCTCTCTTTTGCTTAGGAAGTTCAAATTATTTTAGGCCTGATTAAACTTCTACGAACCTAGCTTACCATTATACAAAATTGGCTATTCTACAAGATGATAGCTCATTATCTGAATTAAGATAATCCTCTTCTCTTCTTACCAGCTTTTGAACTTACACAACCTAAGCAGGGTTTGCATGACTTTTCCACTCTTCTTTACTGATTCTATCCCTGCTCTTACTTTGTTTGGTGTAATAAAATAATGGCATTCCGTGCAGGTAAGGTGTACAAGGATATAGTTGGGAGTGCTTACTATGTTGCCCCTGAAGTCTTACGGAAGAGTTATGGCAAGGAAATAGATGTTTGGAGTGCAGGTGTTATGTTGTATATACTACTCAGTGGTGTGCCTCCCTTTTGGGCAGGTAAAGTCAAGTGCTCTCTTCTGCATAATTATCAGTTTACAGTGTGGTTTTATCTAGGACTAGTTGTGTTTATTGGTTTTTGTAATCTATAATGCAGAAACCGAGAGAGGTATATTTGATGCTATATTAAAAGAAGACATTGACTTTGAAAGTCAACCTTGGCCCTCTATCACAAGTAGTGCCAAGGACCTGGTCCGAAAGATGCTCAATAAAGACCCAAAGCAACGTATTTCTGCTGCTCAAGTTCTTGGTATGCATCCTTCAAAAAATAGCTCATTGACTTTAATAGTCGTAAGGGTTTCACACTGAGTAGTAATGTTAGCCACTATTGCTTTCTAAATGAATCCTCAAAGGATGCGAAGTTTAGTTTGTCATGTATTTGGTGACGTTGCATAGATCTATTTTAAATTTGTCTTACAGTTTATTGATGGTATTGCTTCATAATGAGTTCTTTCTTGATAACCAAATAGGTTTGGCATGTGAATAGTGTTATCGAAAGCGATCGCTTCATTGCTTAAAACGATGGAGCATACAGCTATATGGCTCAAAGTAATCTTGTGAGAAGTGCTTAAACTCAATTTTTTCTTGAGAAATAGTGGAAATTGGTCATTGAACAATTTTAGTACTAGGACTCCTCTTCACATATGCTTCAGTATGATCTTTGCCATCATTGTGTGCTTCTTCTTCGGGGTTTACACCTTTTCTTCTACTACTTTTGCTTCTTTTTTCTTTTCAAACAATTTACTTCTCTTCTTTAAACATTGTCTTCTTCTAATATGTGAGTCCTCTGCTCAAGTGCTTCTCTCCTTTCTACTTCCTAGTTCAGTTAATAAATCAATAAAACATGAAAATGAAAGCTGTAAATATATTTATTTTTATGACTGATTAATTAAATAACCACAACTTGCTCGGAATCTAGGTGTAGTTATTGAAGTTGTTATGGTCGATTATTGAAATAAAAAATTAAACACCAGATTGGAGTCATGTTTATGGCCTTGTCGAAATCCGTTCGGAAGGGTTATAAAATGATTTGATTTTAAAGTTAAATTCATGTTCATGTATGTTCTCAAAATGACATTCTTGTGTTCAATGCGATAGATTTCAAATCACTTGTTTCCACATGGAGCCTAGGAGATATGAAACCTAAAAGATAGTAACACCAAACATGAGAAGACTTACTGTTTGCAGCTCAAAATAGTGGATTAGTTGATTTTCCTTTACCTTTATTTTAGTTTGGGAAAAGGGTCAAAAATACCCCTCAACTTTGGTTTATTGTTTGACTTTACCCTTGTTGTTAAAATGAAGTTAATTTTACCCCTCCCGTTACTAATTTCACCATATTTACCCCTCATTTGACGGAAAGCCCAAAATTAACCCAAATTACCTGAATTTTTTTTAAAAAAAAAACCATTCCCTATTTTTAACTCAATGCCCCGACCCCTCTAGAGGATAACCTGTATAACCCCTCAGCTTCCTCCTCAATGCAGCCATGGGTGCAACCAGAGAATGCCAACATATCCATCTCATATCTTAGATGCAATGCTACAAATGGCCCTCTCCCCTAAAGCATTCGTACCAATTTTTCTCCCAAAGCCTCAATATCTGGAGTGAATTTCAATACCTGAAAATTCACACGACATTTGAGTTTTTGAAGCTCAAGAGGAATCCCATTGTTTGCTAGCCTAGTATCTGTTCTGTTGAAATGTATTACTTGATGCTTGCTGAAGAGAGGCAGAATCTGCATTAGTAATCCGAATGTGTTAATACATATCGGTAAAAAGGCAAATAAATGAGTCAGACATTTGGAGACAAATCCTAACTCATAATCAACAACTAAATGCTATAGAAAGACAATAATCAAAGAAGATTTGTTCAATTCGATATCTTAACAACCATAAGTACAAATTCTGATGGAGAAAAGGGGTTATCTTTTTTTCAACTCATTGTTCTTGGACTTAGCTTCTGATGGAGAAAAGGAGATTATCTTTTCAAAGAGAGAGAATGGGTAAATGGGAATGGATAACAGGGCATTGGGTTATACGGGTCCTCTACAGGGATCGGGGCATTGGGTTAAAAATAGGGAATGGTTTTTTTTTAAAAAAAGGGGTAATTTGGGTCAATTTTGGGCTTTCCATCAAATGAGGGGTAAATATGGTGAAATTAGTAACGGGTGGGGTAAAATTAACTTCATTTTAACGGCAAGGGTAAAGTCAAACAATAAACCAAAGTTGAGGGGTATTTTTGATCCTTTTCCCTTTTAGTTTAAGGTAAAAATTGATGTGATTTACATACTTTCAAATGTTATTTCGTCAACAGACACTAGGATGTGTTACCCCTTGTTTAAAACCTTGGAATCAATCATTATTTCATATTTAAGTCTTTAAAGTGTCTGATCCCTATTTATGCTTTCACTCATCTGTATCAACAGGAACACATATTTTTGCTATTCTGGTTAAGTATTCGAACTCAGATTAACTTAGACCATGCATAGATGAATGATATACTTAGAGAATACAATCTAACCGATCTTTTGATTTGCCTGGTGATAGAGCATCCTTGGCTCAAGGTAGGTGGAGTAGCATCAGATAAACCATTAGATAATGCTGTCCTCTCAAGAATGAAGCAATTCAGAGCTATGAACAAACTCAAGAGACTTGCTTTAAAGGTAACATCAGAGTTAGTCGACTCTGATTTCTTTGCTGTAACTCAATACAACTATATGTCAATTTTTAGCTATTTGGGGTTTGCTATATGAATATTCCATTTGAACCTATTTTACTCATTCAGTCTAATTTGATGTTAGGGGAAAAGGGTGTAAACGGCATTATTTCAAATTCACTTCTCTGTTTTATTTGCCTAAAGAAGAGGAAAACAGATACAAGATGAGGAAAACCACTTACCTTTTGGCCCAATTTCTTAGACGAGTAAGCGGCAGAAGCTTACAACTTCCTGTTTACATCAAACAAAAGAACGCTAATTATATTCCTTTCTTTCAAACAAACAACTTTTAGAAGAACATAATTATAATATGAGCTTAAGAGACCATATTTGTTGTGAATCATATCCTTTGAATGAAGTTGGTGAATTTAGTGTGCTGGTGTTCTTCTAAATATAAATCTGAGCATATTTCAGAAATGAACTTTACTCTTTTTAGTGTTTCCTTTTCACACTAACGGACAACACACTGATAGTATCTTGACAATATTTGTTGCAATCAACAAATGAAGGTTCAACTACTGGATCAAATTGGATGCAGATTGTCTTGACATGCTACTTGATGTCTGCGGGCATGTTTAGTGTCCCGCCTTGAGCCTAGTGCAATTGGATGATTTGTTTTATCCTCCTTGTGAATTCCTTCTTCTATGAAATTAATTCGTTTGCTCATTCTTGTGAATTCATTTACCCTGAACTAGCTCATTGCTAATTGAAATGGTTTTGGTATCAGGTCATTGCTGAGAATCTCTCAGCAGATGAAATTCTGGGGCTCAAATCAATGTTCCATAACATTGACACCGATAATAGTGGAACGATCACGTATGAAGAATTGAAGAGCGGATTGGCCAGACTTGGATCAAAGCTCACAGAGGCGGAAGTAAAGCAATTGATGGAAGCTGTAAGGCTGAATTACTCGAGACACATCAACTGTTTCTTCCTTTCACTTTGTTGTCAATTGGTGTACCATGAAATAACTAATATCTTGTCCACTTCAGGCTGATGTGGATGGAAATGGCTCGATCGACTATATCGAGTTCATCACTGCCACCATGCATAAACATAGACTAGAAAGAGATGAAAATCTATACAAAGCATTTCAGTATTTCGATAAAGATGGTAGCGGGTAAGTCCTTTTGCAAATGCAGCAGTGGATGATCAAATGTGTGGAATTGTTAAACCAGTTGAGTTTTCTTCTGTATAATGCAGGTTCATCACAAGAGATGAACTCGAAACATCTATGGAAGAGCATGGAATAGGCGATCCAGCTAGTATAAGAGAGATAATATCTGAAGTGGACGCTGATAATGTGAGTTTGGTTACTCTTAAATCATTCCAAAACGATCAAACTTTTCTTAACACGTATTGATTCTGTCATATTTACAGGATGGAAGAATCAACTATGAGGAATTTTGTACAATGATGAGAAGTGGAGCTAAACAACCAGGCAAGCTCTTCTAATAACACGAGTCTCCTTGTCGTTGGAGGTAAAACTCGGGATTGGTTCTTCAACGTTTGCATCAAGTACATGAACAACCTGAACTAGTTGGCGTTTTGAAGTTCTCCTGTCGAAACCTGTAAATTGGTGATTCCTGTTTCTATAATCTATGTTCTCTGTGGTTCTTTTTCTCACTATGTTGAATTGTCTACTCAGAGCACAGAGGAAATGAGTGAACATAGACTCTTTTACTATTTGAATAGAAACAAATGACCTTGTAAAGATATCTTGTGTTATTTTCAAAGTTTTTTTATATGTAAAATAAAGATCTCTCATAAAAAGAAACTGAGAATTTTTGCGCGAGTTCATTGCTTTCCTTGTATGGAGACTCACCCACCTTTTGTTTATTGTGCCTCTCCTCAAAATCAAGTCACACCATTTGACACCTCGAGTCTTATTTGTTGTGTTGAGTGTATGTGCGTGTTTGTTTTTACTCTTCCTTGGACATGACTTGTGAGGTAGCGGTGGGCTAAGGCACTCCCTAATATCTTATATATGTATTAGTTATATAGATTTTAAATTGCATATTAAACACTAAATTAGGTGTGTTGAATTTCATACCTAACAAAAGAATACCAATAAACATAGTATTATTTATGCAAAATTTGATGCAAAAATAACTTAACTCCTAAAGGAAAAACCTATCAAACGATCCCTAAATAACAATATATAATGAAAATCTTAGTCAAAATCAATTTTACTTAGATTTTCAATTATTCACAAATTTTAGTGAATTTTAAATATGAATGTAGTTTAACTTTCAAAGCCAGTTCCATATAAGCAAGTTAGCATTCAATGCAATTGAAAATAGGACATTCAATTAATTTGAATTAGAGCTATAATTTAACTCACCTTATAAATATAAATTTCTTGCAATAATATTTTTTATTGCTAAATAATCGCATAAGCTTTATGTTATGTGACCTTTTACCAACAAAATTGATTTGTGACAACAACTTTTTTTTTTGTTGCATAACTTAGCTTGTAGCAACAATATTTTTTATTGTTACATAAACTTTTTTTAACAATATTTACACCAACTTTTTTCTGTTGCTAAAAGTACTCGTAGGGGCCGTTTGGTTACTAGGTAGAGTTATGCAGGTATTAGTTATGCAGGGTTTAGTTATGCAAGTATTAATTATGCATGCTTTAGTTCTGCATGTACTCCTATATAGTTATGTAGAGATCACAATACATAAAGTATTAACTATTAGATATTGAATTTATTGTAAATTAATATGTATATTGTTACAAATAAATAAGTAAGCAAATAGTATAAGTTCTCCCACTTTTTGTATAAAAAGTAAATAAATTTTTTTTCCCTCTATACTAAATTGGGACCGTTATTTTTTCATTTTTTTTTTATGTTTATAACTTATAAAAATAAAATACGATTAATATATTTCAAGTACATTATAATATCCTATTTTATATAATGTAAATATTCTAATATGATGTTTATATTGTTTATACATTTTTTATAAACCGAATATATGAATTATGTATAAATTCACATCCTAAACAAAATAATAATACATGTTAATTAAATAAGTGGAATATATTTAATAATATATAACCTTAATAAATGATTAACATATGTGCCAGCAAAATATATACAATTCAATTTGTGATATTAATAAAATATTACATTTGGATTTCAAATGAAAACAGGAAAAAAAAAGTTATTTGTGAATTAAAAAAGAGTAAAATAAAAGTTAGGAAAATAGTATAGTTAAGTAAAGTTTTCAATAAAAAAATAAAAAATAAATTAATAGAGGTAAATGTGTAATTTACTATTTTAATGCATGTGTAACTAATATCTGCATAATTTATTTTAGCTTCTACCCTGCATAACTTATACATAGATTCCCTCATAAGTTATGTAGATATTAATTATGTAGGACTACAAAAAACACAACCAAACATCGCATAAAATTAATACATGAATAACTTTTATACAAAATTTGAAATCCTACCAATCAAACATGGTATACGTTATATTGACTTTTCCACCTAATACAGATTTCTACCAAACATAGTAAAACTAATGCAACTATTTATACATGAATACAATGCAACTTATACGGTGACCAAACGGCCCCTTAGCCAATAACATTGAATATATATTGCAACAAAAATAAATTGTAGAAAATTCCCTACTTTCATATAGTTAGTTTACTCATAATTTTACGTGGCATTTTACCACTTATATTGTATTTAAAATATAATATTCTCTATATTATATTGTTATTATTATACCTATTTTTGAAAAATTTAATTGCCTTTTAGTTATAACAAAACTATAAAATGCATTTATCATCATGAATTTAACTCATTTAAATAAAGTATTTTATATGACATTCATTATTACGGATTATTTTAAAATTTTATTAATATTATTTTATAGTATCGTTGTAGTATTAGAATTAAATAAGGCGGAATGGCCTGAGAGACCTTTGTACTTGACTCGATTTGTAAGTTGGATCCCTATACTTACGATTTTGCCAACTAAACCCTTAAACTCATTCAAACACAATATTTTAGACCCCTTTCTCATATGATGGGTGTGCGTATCCAGTGGATTTGGATTTTGCAAACATGTTCTTTTTTCGATGCCTGTAGTACACTCATTTTACACATGAAATACCACGTCATTTTTTAATAACACATTATTATTATTATTATTATTATTATTATTATTATTATTATTTTAATGACACATCATAAATTAAATATTAAAAAATAAATAATATTAAAAAAAATGCAATTTTCTCACTCTCTCTCTAACTGTACCATTTCTCTCCCTTCCCACTTCATCTTCTTTGTTCCCACCTTCTATCATTTTTATCTTTCTTCACAGTTTACACTCAAAAATTTCTTCAATCACAAAATGTGATAGATTATAATTAGTTCTTGCACATGCTGTATGGTTCTATTTATTTTGATTTGATAAAAAAAAGATATCAAGAAAACTTCAAATTGGAAAAAATATATTTATATGTAAATTCAAGTAGTAGATCTTAAAGAATCAAGTTTATAAAAATGGTGAATGGTATATTTTCTTGCAAAAACACTTTTTTCAATTTTTTATTTGATGATTTTATTGTGATAATGTGTACGTCAAAGAAGAAGAGAAAAGGAGTAGGGGCGGGGGAGTGTTGGGGGGGGGGGTGTTGGATGTGGGCTGAGGTTGAAGAAGAAGAAGAGGAGAAAATGAGTAGGGGCGGGGGAGTATAGGGGGTGGGGGCTGAGGTTGAAGAAGAAGATAAAAGGGGTAGGGGTGGGGCTAGGTGGGGTGGAGTGAAGAAGAAGGAGGTTTTTAGTTTTTTTTTTTTTTTTTTTTAAA
>JAJOOH010029054.1:0-12938 GCA_029582605.1 Solanum gracilifrons | reverse complement strand
ATGTATGGGGCATTGATTTTATGGGTCCATTTGTGAGTTCATATGGGATGAAGTATATTCTTGTTGCGGTTGATTATGTATCGAAGTGGGTGGAAGCACTTGCGCTCTCCAACAATGAAGGTAAAAGTGTCACCGCATTCTTGTAAAATAATATCTTCTCCAGATTTAGTACACCAAGGGCTATTATTAGCGATGGAGGTTCTCACTTTTGTAATAAGTTGTTCAAGGCACTACTTGAGAAATATGGTGTCCGTCACAATGTAGCCACTCCTTACCATCCACAGACTAGCGGTCAAGTTGAAGTATCCAACAGAGAGATCAAACAGATATTGGCGAAGACTGTGAACGCTAATAGAACGGATTGGTCAAGGAAGCTTGATGATGCTCTATGGGCATATCGCACTGCATACAAGACCCCCATAGGTATGACTCCTTACCAACTTGTATATGGGAAATCTTGTCATCTGCTAGTAGAGCTAGAGCATAAGGCGATGTGGGCAATGAAGAAGTTAAATTTGGATTGGGACGCCGCATCTAATCAAAGAATGAAAGACTTGAATATGCTGAATGAGTTTCGCCTAAAAGCTTATGAAAGTTCAGCCGTGTACAAAGAGAAGATGAAGAGATATCATGATCAAAGAATTAGAAAGCGAGAATTTGTGGTTGGTGATCTTGTGCTTCTATTCAACTCTAGGTTGCGCTTGTTTCCAGGCAAACTCAAGTCCAAATGGACTGGGCCGTTTTTACTCACAAAAGTGCTTCCCCATGGAGCAGTTGAGCTTGAAAATAGGGATGGAACAAGGTTCATGGTAAACGGGCAAAGAATCAAGATCTATCTGGGAAACGCTGAAACTGTGCAAGAAGTGATTGAGGCCTACAATCTTGATGAAGTCTGAGTAATCAAGAGGCCTGCGTCGTGCCGCGACGTTAAATCAAGCGCTGCTTTGGAGGCAACCCAAGATGTATAATCTAGCCAACGATAGGATATAGTTTTCTCTAGTAGTTTTCTTTGTTTGATTTCTTCCCTATATCAAATTTGATAGTTGTTTTAGTTTTGTACTAGTGTTGGCTAGAATTAGAATAGGGTCCGTGTCTAAAAAGTGTCCAGAAAATGTAAAAAAAATAGCCTATTGGTTGCTACATGTGCAGGTACACCACGAAAAATCTGCAGAAAATGGTCTGGTGCAGAGGTCTATGGACCCCATCGACGGTCCGTCGTTTAATCCACGGACTGTGGATGGTGTCCGTAGATCCCAGGTACGCCTCTAATTTTTTTTTTTATTAAGCTTAAACGGTCCTTATCTACGGACCGTAGATAAACTCACGGACTGTAGACGGGGTCTCGTGAGTCCAAACCCTCAACTTACTGACCCGACCCGGATCCCCTATTTAAAAACCCCCATTTATTTTTAAACCATTCCTCTTCCTCCATTACTCCCAAAACCGTTTCAACCATCCCATAACCCCCTAAATCACTCCATAACTACCCCATAATATCATCCCTTCCATATTTCCCGGTTTCATGAATGGTTTTGAGAATAAGCGCAATTCTAATTAGGGACAACTTACTTCCATACTCACATAGGTGAAATTGTCGAGAGTTCTCATGTACGTTTAAGACTCCACCCATACGGACTAAAAATTTTCATTAAGAGTTCTTGTAAACTCAACCTCCATAATTCACTACAGGAAACAATGCACTCACATCATAAGAAGGGAAATGAAATAGTGCATTTCACAATAAGTCATCATATGATTCGTTTTTCTCGTTGAACTCGATTATAGGATCTCTAGTCCCCAGGTTGGGTTCCTCATATATGACTCATGGATTTACAGGCTTCAATCATATCCCTTCGATGTGCTCCAGACATTTTCTCTTGTTAAGGCCTTAGTAAAACAATTGCAGCGATGCTGTTACAATGAATTAGAATAGGAAAAATTGATTTTTAAAATAAGGTATTTGAATAACAAATCCCTCAACCAATTCATTTTTTTACTAGCTAAAGCTAAAGAAATATTAGTGCCTCCATGGTAGAGTAACATTCAATATTTTATTTCCAACAAATAGCACCACCATCCAAAGTAAAAATGTAACCCGTAGTACAACAGGAATCACCTGATAAAGTGTTCCAATCTGCATCATAAAAACCTTAAAGTACAACAAGATATTTTTTATAGAACAAATCACAAGCTTTTATCCCAATTAAATATCTCATAATTCTTGTTATAACATGCCAATGTTCATTACTTGGCTTGCTTGTGAACCTGCTAAGTACTCATACTACATATGCAATATCAAGCCTATTAGTATCAGTCACATATCTCAAACTTCCAATTAAGCTAGCATATTCCTTTTAATTTATCACATCATTCTCACTTTGAACATGATATCATTTTGTTGATGAGAAGTTCCAACATCTTCATCGACAAGATTCACAAACAACATGCTAAGAACTCACTACAACTACAAGCATAATGTAACAGGAGGTAGTTAAAGCTTAAGTTTTATTATAATATATTTTATTGTTTTGCTTGTGATGGGATTTGTACAACGTCTTTTGGTAGATGAAAGGTCCCATCATCTTTCTTGGTAAGCTGCACACACATATTGATTCTCATAATAAAAGTTGAGGGTAACGTGGAATGCAAAGTGTATGCATGTTAATTAATTATAGAGAAAAAGATGGATAAAAATACACATACTTCATGAATACTTTTAGGTCCATAAGATATACCAATCCCAGCATTGTCATCAACATTATATATAGTTGCTCCAGGCTTAGCAACTTTCATCTTTACCTGGAGTTCTCCAAATTTTGTAAAATAACATAATATATTTATCTTAAGTAGGTGTTTTAATGATTCTACCACCTCTATTTTTCCATTCTCATTCAATAATAACATAAGTCATTCACAAAGAAAAATCAGAAACTAATATAAGCATGTAAGATGCATAGTTTCTAATTAATTACCATTGATTTATTTTTTTCTGTTCTTTGTCAACTATTGTCTTCTCAACAGAGTCATAATGGTCCTTTTCCTTTTTCCCGTCATTGTCTACATCAGATTTTTTATTCTGTTTCATCTTCTTATGGTCATTCTTTTCTTTCTTTTTCATCCCAGTTTCATGCTAAAGAGATTGTTGAATTATACAAAAATTAAGTCTACCGAATTATATATATAAATTTATAAATTTAGATACATAATTCGGTGAACTTGTTTTTTTTGTATAATTCTCCAGTATCTTTCGTATGAAACTGAGATGAGAAAAAAAGAAAAGGAGGAATGTAAGAAAATGAAGCAGAACAAAAAATCTGATGTAGACGATGAATGAAAAAAGAAGAAGGACCAACATGGCTCTATTGAGAAGACATTAGTTGACAAAGAGCAGAAAAAAGACATCAATGGTAATTAATTAGAATTTATACATCTTACAAGCTTATATTAGTTTCTGATTTTTCTTTGTGGATGACGTATGTTATACTGAATGAGGAAGGAAAAATCAATGGTGGTAGAGGCATACCCTAAAACAACTACTTAACATAAATATATTATGTTATTTTACAAAATTTGGTGAACTCCAGGTAAATATGGAAGTTGTTATACCTGGAGCAACTACATTTAACGTTGATGATAATGCTGGGATTGGTGTATCTTCTAGACCTAAAAGTGTTCATGAAGTAAGTGTATTTTTCTCCATCTTTTGTTCTATAATTAAGAACATGCATACAGTTTGCATCGTACGCCACCCTCACCTTTTATTATGAGAATCAATTATGTGTATGCAACTTGTCAAGGAAAACGACGGAACCTCTTGTCAACCAAATGATGTTGTGCAAATCCCATCACAAGAAAAAAAACAAAAGGTATTATAATAAAACTTAAGTTTTAACTTCATCCCATTATGTTATGCTTGTAGTGAGTTCTCAGCATGTTGTTTGTGTATCTTGCCGATGAAGATGTTGGGACTTCTTATTAACAAAATGATATCCCACAAGCAAAACGGAAGAAGGTACATTACTTATACCTGTTACGAGAATCGTCCCCCATTGGGCTTAGCTCTTCATTAGACGGTGAAATGATTTTCACATAGGATTGCATAATTGAACAATCACTGCTAGTGCTTACATGGTGACTACGACCAATGTAAAATTTAAAATAATATAATAAAGTAGATAAAAACCTAGGTGAAAACAAATCTTAATGAGTAACCTCTGGAGTGACTACAACATGTTTTTAAATAGACAACTACTTTCTAGCTAGCTCTAAGAACAAATTACTCATACGTTGGGACTAGTATGATGGTGTTTCTGATTAAAAAAAAATATGCGAATGGGGTGATTTTTTTCTCCCGCCTCAGCTTCACGGATGGAAGGAGGTAGAGAGTTGGTGATAAGATGTTACCAAATACTGTTTCATTTAGTTTCTTCAGCTCTGAGAACATTGTTGTTAGTTTCTTATTTGTTTTGTGACAATTTTTTTACTAGATCATATATGCTTATAGCATATAGGTGTTATCTTTTCATAGTTTGATGCTACATACATTGCATACCTTTGAGATTACAAGTGTTTCATAGAAGTACTCCTAATAAGAAAAAAAAATCAAGAGTTAGATGCCCCCAACCTCAGCCATTGCACTCTAGAATTTGTCTTTTCTTTATCTCCATAAGTTGTTTCCTCACTTGCTTCATATTTTCTCCCTCATTTAAATACCTTTTAAAATGCATTATCTTCATGGAATCCTTGACATATTTCAACTTGGACAATACTCTGATCACAAGTTGACCTTGCATTTCTATATCCCAAACTTGCACTAACTATTTATAAAAAGCCTTTAAGTTTAGCAAGCTGGTTCTGAAACCTATAAGGTTTGTCTCCATGTGGCCTATTGATTGTGTAAGGTTGATGTACAAAGGAGTATGGTTGGATATAAAGGGGTCCATGATCACAACCTCAAGGTGAGGCCACTTAGTCATCCATAAGGAATTGACAAATGCCACATCAATCTTTCTATGAACATTACTATTTTTCCATGTAAAGAAATTTCTCACACTTTTGTTCTATCAAACTAGTGTCCATAAGAAGGTTTGAGAAATCCCGAGTTTCTCTATTATGTATAGGAGCCCCTCTTATTCTATATTCACTTTATCAGAACACTCAAGTCCCCCATTATCAACCAAGAGTTTTGACCAGCTAGAATCAAACATTTTTAGACCATCTCAGAGATTCCTCCTGAATGTGTTCGATGATAGCTAAAATGGATCTCTTTCCCTAATCATCATCTTAGTGAAATCTTTTTTCTTACAACTTATTTAGTCCCCTTATAATTCAAGTGGCTATCTTTATTTATGGAATTTTTAGGGGTCGATATCCTTAATCACTATTCCCCACTCCTTTGGCCTTTGCCTTCAACTTTTCAGGATGATAGTTGTAGGTATTGTCATCAAGTGGGTCATAACCATTGTTAGTCTCGGCTACAGATACCTCGACTCCTCTCTTTTTTACTGTTGCCTTGTTTTTTTACCTACTTCCATCGTTAAGGTGATCTGTTAACTTTGAGTCTATATCCCCAGAATCTCAATTTTATCCAGTTGCGTTGGCACATCATTATTTTTCTTAGCCTGAGCTTTCTTTTTCTAAACTTTTTTGGCCATATGATTTTTAGCTTGTACATTTCCTCTGTTTGGTCCCTTATGCTATTTTAATCTTCTCATGAAGGGTTTGTGTTATATTCATCTCGATTGGAAATATCCTATTTCTTTCAAACAAATATTTCCTCCTAACAAACGTCATATTGTTTCGGAAAAGATGAGTTTGTTCTGAAAATGTGAGTTCGCACCTATTCAACACAAATCACTAGCTATAAATAGTGAGGTGTTTCCTTAGTTTTTCATTGATATTTTTTTCTTCTGCACATATTTTCTTATAAACAAAATCGAGTCTTTATGTGATTTCGTTACTACTTTTGAGTCCGCTAAAGTTTGAGATGTCGCTACTTCTTTAACAAGTATATCTCTTTTATTCTGGGAGGAAATAATTCACAACATCTGGTACATTGAAGGGATTAAATTTCTTAAGGACACACATGAATTATGTGGCCTCAAATATTTCTTCTTTTCATCTTAAAATTATTTTGGATTTACTATTCTGAACACATTAGATAGAAAATTCTAGATCCAGGCCCTTAGACTTTTAGGACACAACCAACTGATCTTATGGCTCACTATATGTGTGTTTCACCATTATCATATTTTTCTCCCCATTCTAGACCGGGGCCCTTAGACTTTTAAGACACAACCAACTGATCTTATGGCACACTATTTGGGTGTTTCACCATTATCATATCATTCTCCCCATCCTATCTGTAGGACTGTTATGCATTTGGAGGAAAAAATGTGTTTGATATATTTATCAAGATGTGTCCTACTCTTTTCTCTAGAGACTCGAACCAGAGTGAGTTTGAGTTCTAGGCTAGTTGTGATGAGCAACACGAGGTGGATGACCTATATTGATTCTATATTAGGTGGTTCACCTTTCTTGTATTGGACTCAGTTTTTAGAGACGCTCTTAGAGAAACATATTCTTGCAGCCTAAGAGAGAGAAAAAGGGACCAATTTGAAGGGCTTCGACATGAGGGGATGATGATTATCAAGTATAAGGTGAGATTTCATGCCTAATCCCACCATGCACTAATGATACTTCCCAAGGAGGTAGAGAAGATTCAGAGATCAGCTAGAGGTTTCATAACTCTAATTCATATGGCTACCACTCAATTAGTTTTTTATATTTCAATAGGTGATTCATTATGCTACAGAGATTGAGATGATTCTTAGGCAGGCTTATGGAGGCAACGAAAAGAGAGTTTGTAGATCTTACAATTTTAGAGGTATTTCATCAAGATTTAGAAGTTTCTTGGCTAGAGGTGATTCTTGTCAGTACAGTCGACCAATCCATGCAACAGTTCAGGACAAAGTATGTTAGATATTCTTTCTGTTGTGGGTATTTGAGTTCTTCTAGGCCATCTCAACAACCTATGACTAGAAGATGATCTTATGAGTGTGGAGATGTGTACCACTTTTATAAGATTATTCCAGACTTAATCATAATAGAGCCTTGCAGATTTCTCAAGTTTAGACATCCAAAGAAGTTGCGCTATGTAGAGGTGGTGCAAAAACTTGAAGAGTTGGTATTAGAAGAGTTTTTAGACTGGGGTGACTATTCCCATTGCTACGATTTCACGATTAAACCCAAGGCTAAGGCCTCTGATAATTTGATTATAAGTATTGTTTTAGTACACCACCAAAATGCTACAATTTTGTTTGATCCTTGATATAAGTTCTCCTACGTGTCTTTATATTTGAGTTGGGTTTAGATATGTTTGGTGACTCTGTATCTATGACTATAATATGTTTCTACTCCCATGGGTTATTCTTTAGTAGTGGTTCAAGTGTACCAATCCTGTGTAGTCACATTGATAGGGTACAATATGCGGGTGGATTTGATTATATTGGATATGGTTGATTTCAGCATCATCTTTGATTATGGATTGCGTTTATCCTTATCATGAGATTATATAATTCTACGCTAAGATAGTTACCTTAGCAATGCCGAAAATCCTTAGGTTAAAATGGAAGGGTACATTGTGTCATTTTTAAAGGCTCAACAACTGGTTGAGATGATGTCTTTTATATTAGGCCTATGTTTGTAATACTGGTGCTGACACTTCCTCATTGGGGTCCATTCCAGTACTGAGAGAGTTCTCAGAGGATTTTTTTTATAGATCTTCCAAGTGTTGTACCTGACCATGATATTGCTTTTGTTATTTGGCTTGGAGCTGGCACTCATTTCATTTATATTCTCTCTAACAAAGTTCAAGGAACTTTAGCGCATTAACAATTTAACAAGGAAATGGGCACCATAAATTGAAATAATTTTATTCATCAATTAACACTTCAGCGTATTAACAACTTAACAGAGAGTAATTACAGTATTACTCAAATCTGAATCCAAACATTAGAAACAACTTCCATTATCTAAAACCACAAAAATAGGGCATACCTCAAAGGAAAAGTGACTTAGAAATCTTACATGTTCTTGCAACATCCATTAATGGTTGAATCGGCTGTTGCACATACCCCTGTTTCTGAATCACTTTCCTTTTCTTTTAAATGTTGAAAGACTACATCAACAAGTGAAGATAAGTAAACCATAAGACCAAAAAATATTTATACAAAATCAAAAGAAGGGAAAAAGAAATTCCCCAAACTATAGATCTAAAACATTTTTAATGACAAATGAGTTTCTCAATTAAATAAAAAGAAGAGGAAGCTTTTCAAGGAAAAGAGAATTACAACTGAAAACATACCACATAATTATAAAGCTAGATTGACACCATACATATGATAAATTTTTCATAATACACGTTTATCTAGAAGTGTAGGTCATTAACATAAATGAAATTGGTTAAGTATCCTACATGAACATTAAAAGAGATCAAAGTTTTTTCTATGGTATCTCAAAAAATCTTACCTAAGTGAAGAAATTGAAGAAAAGAGCGAATTGAATAAATTACCATGATATATCGTTACAGAGAATAATCAATCTACAAAAACTTAAGACCACTATTTAGGAAAAAAAGGTCTTAGTTTGTTGATTTGTATAGAGGATACATGATATAGGGAAAAAAACAATTATTGCATGCTAATAAATAGATGAAAATGATCTAAAGAAGTAAATCTTGTTGTTTGAGATTTTTAAAAAAGAAAATAATTGCATTTTAACAAAAAATGCATATTTGATAAATAAAAAGTTGGCTAGTCTTAAATTACTTTCTCTGCGTCTAGATTATATATTGAAATATTATAATTTTGCATTGACATGGCGTAATCAATGACATAATTAGTGAGGTAATCCATGACGTAACCAGAAATATTTTGAAGGGTGTTCCAACTTTGGATAAGTAAATACTTTTCTGTTAGGTCAACGGTTTGAAGTAATATAGTGATCCTCATAGTCGTTGTGTTTTTTCTTCTTGTTTTGCTTGTTTTGGCCTTCTCGCAATTTTATTATTTCTTTTATGACTTGTAGAGATGGATGACAAAATTCTCGAGGTGATTTGACTAGTTTTTGAAAAGAGTTCCTATTTTTAGAGTTTTGAATTGTGAAAATTGACCAAAGTCAATAATTTAGGTTAACGAGCTCCGATTTGAATTTTGATGATTCCACTAGATCTGGGGGTGATTTATGATTTTGTTAAATGTTTTGCATGGATCTCGAGGCATTCGAGAGTGAATAGTGTCATTAATTTGATTTCTAATTTTTCCCCAAAGTTTAGAGTTGACCTCAATAAACATTTGGTTAAGTCGCGATCACATTGGTGATTTGATTATTCTAACAAGCTAGATTTGTATGTTTGGTCTTTTTCCGGGAGGTTCTATATAAATTCCTCTTTTATGAGCTTAAGGGGATTGGGGTAGGCTGCTTTATGCAACTCTATTCCTGTGATTTATTGTTTGCTTCAGCGAAGGATGCACTGTGCACCAGGGTTCACTTCTGCGAGGATAGTCCACACAGCAACCTCGCACTTGCGAGGTTTCTTCCACTTCTATGTAATTTTACCCTGTTTGCGAGCATTGGTGTGAAGACTTTTAGATTTGGCAAAAATACATAGCAGAATAGTATTTTTGTTCCCCAATCTAATGTCATGGTTTATAACTCGATTTTGGGACTTTGAGAGTTTGGTTTAGGTGATTTCAACGATGATTTTCATGATTTGATTAGGGGTTTAGAATGTAACCTAGTATTTTCTACTTCCCTACTAATCCATCATTAATTTCATGTTTAATTTGTGTTTGGATTGGGGAAATGTAGTTTAAGTCCCTAAGGTAAATTAGATGTAATTTCTTTATTCAAGAATCAATTAATGATCGAATTTAGCTAATTTTGGCGCATGAGCTTTACACAAGATGGCTAGTCTAATTCTAAAATCAATTTTCAATTTTTGAACTTAAGGGCTCAGGGTTGTCTTTGTGAGTTGGTTTTTTTACTAGAGTTTATATATAAATATGGGTGTTGGTATACCTCAAGCCTCCAAAAGGAGTGTCATGGTTAAATCCAACAAAAAGTTCATCTTAAAGTCCAAACACCTCCACTGGATTTCACATCTACAAAAAGGAAAGATTAAGGTCAACAATAGTTGGGAGTGGATAAAAATTAAGGTCAATTTACCTTTGCGAGCTGATATATCTCCTCCTTTTCCATGGATGAAGAATGTTAATGACCTGTATATGAAGCACGAGCAAATAAAGGGTGAAGGGAACCAGAAACATGGAAGCGGCAGAGTACATGAGAGTGAGAAATAGAGAGCTTTCTTTAGAAAACCCTATTTTAGGGAATGGCAAGTTCTTGGTCATCAAGACCAAGACCGAGTTTTCCTTTTATTTTCTAAATTGGGCTATTATTTGGCATTTGGTCTAAATTGGGCTATTATTTGGCCTGTTTGTGTATCATACTTCTTTATGAGAAATAAACAGACCATTGGTCCATAAAATTTAAAATAAAAATAAAACTATTGGTGTTGATAGACTCGTTTACTCATATAGAGTATATTTTTGATAAAATAGGAGAGTTTCAAGGCTATTAAAAAAGGGAAGTAATTTTTAAGAGTTCATGGCACGTATACTCGGCTTTCCAGGTAGATTATGATTACTCTCTTAGACTTTGCTCGAGAGATGATTTATTATTTTATTCTGTGTTGAAATGAATGATTTATTGATGTGCATTCTAAGTAAGGTCTTAGTTAGTAGATGTTATGTGCCTTGAATTTGTTATGTTTTTATTGCATCACTCTTATTCATGTGTTATATTGTACCTTGATGAGTTAGTGTCCTAAGGACAATATTTTGATAGAGATATACTTGTTTATGTAGCAGATGAGCATGCTTTATAACTGTAATCAATTATAAATATATATTCATTTGTCATGAATCACGAAAATGTTATGATAGATATAATAGTAATGAACCCCAATGAAAAATGATTCTTGAAAATTGTTATTATATGATGTCGAGGTTGACTTCCAGCAAGTTGAGTCATGCATGCTTGAGGATTTTTTTTTTGGATGGGTATATGGACCTGTAAGTCTCCCATGGGTCATTTGCTCTGATCCTAGCATGCTACTGGAGGAAGTAGATGTATACTGATAGAATCATATGACCACTGCATTACATCACACCTTATTTATACTTGATTTTCACATATGTTGTTTATTGGGTGATGTTAATCTGTTGTCTCTCGCCATCTCTCATTAACTATTTAGAAGTTGAAGACTTATATGTGTTACATTTTGTACTTTATATGGAATAATAGCCAGACTTCTAACTTTATTTGCCTATGATACCTTCTGATACCTGTTCCCATATTCACACTACATTTGTTGCATCTTTTGATACAGATTCGACTTCCAGTTCCAGTATATCTTGTTGATTCGTGCCCAATGTAGTTATTTTGGGTGTTCGTGTGAGCTACATGGAGATTCTGTTGCGCCAAGACTCCCTATATCTATTACTTCTGTTTAGTGTTTTTATAATTGAACTATTGTATTTGCCTTTTAGTCGCTCTTGTTCATGTGACACTGAATTTTGAAGTTGTGTTTTGGTGTTTTGCGTATTTCTGTCTTTATGAAAAAGTTATTCCGACTTATTTCCTCCATTTCTTTCCTTTCCGCCTAATTAAGACAGGTTTGGCTTACCTATCAAAGGGATGGTGTAGATGCATCATTACTTTAGTGATTTTGGGTTGTGACAAGTGTTAGGATGAAAACACTTAAAAATTGGTTTTTAATTTGGGTATGTATTCTTTTAAAAAATTAATATAAGTTTTTTATATTTTAAAACTACAAGAAAAGTGCTATAAATCGAAACAATAGTTAATGGTTCAAAATAGTTTTAAAAGAAAATAATAATTCATAAATTATTTGACTCACAAAACAATTCTATTTTAAAACTACAAGAAAGTCTAAAATCGACAAAATAGTTAATGGTTCAAAGTACTTTCAAAAATCTAAAAAAAATTATAACCAATAATTTTCTTGACTCACAAAACAATAACATCCTTACATAAAATGACCAATTTTCTTAACTAATTATAATGCATATAAAGTAAGATGTATATAATCATAACGATACATTTGCATCAACAAAAGAAAGATGAAAATAAGACTAAAAAATAAGGAGAGTTCGTTTGATAAAAGTAAAGAAAAGGTAAATTTTGTGGAAAAAATAGCTAGTGCTCGATATGTGGGACATTCAACGCCCATTATGGTTTGAATTATGTAACAAGCAATCAAACAAAAAAAAATTTATGGGGCTAGTAGATCTAGAACACACTTAACCGGTGTCAATACTTGTATATATACATATTTATTAAACCAAAATATTTTCTCTATATATACAATATAATTTTTCGGCGAAGGGGTGTCGTTTGAAACCCCTTGAACAAGGGTGGCTCCGCCCCTGTATACACATTGTTATCTCCTGTATTCAGGTTAGTCAATAATACAGAAACAAAAAAAAGATGAAGAAACAGACAGAATGAATTTTAATCCGAGTCCACAGAAACCACTGTGTTTCCTTAAGAAATTTAATCCCCTCACTGTACCCGAGGTTGCAGATTAATTCCTCCCAAGATAAAACGGATTAACCTGTTAAAGAAGTAGCGGTACCTCAAACTTCAATAACTTCAGCGAACGCAAGAACAATAACAAGAGCACACACAGACTCAGTCGATCGACAATTTTATTTATGAGAGAAAATGTATGCAGAGAGGAAAAATTTTGTGTTCGAAAAAACGAAAAAGACCTCTTATTTATAGCCATTTGCAGCAAGGAACGCGTCTGTTCAGAAAAATCTGTTCAGACCCGTTTTTTCCAGAACATTGTG
>JAJOOH010029053.1:0-11289 GCA_029582605.1 Solanum gracilifrons | reverse complement strand
ATATATAATTATTTTTATTTTTTCTAAAACCAAAATTTAACCTCATGTAATTTTCCTGCGTAAGGGTGTCGTTTGACACCCCTACGCTGCTTAACCCACATACTTGTTTTTGCAATTTTTGTAACATGGAGTGCACTATAAACAAATTAGGGATCATAATGAATGTTTCACCTCTGCATATAATTATTATTGACATGTAATAATTTTTTTGTTATTAATTATCGTCCAGTGTTACAATAAGACAGTTGACTTTTGGGTGGATAATGTTTCCTTAAAAGAGTTCAACAAAACCGAATGGCTTCAACACCAACAGAGAGCCATAACAAGGGTAAGTTATATAATACTCTCTTCTTACTCCGTCCATCCACTTTTAATTATCACGCTGCATTCTCCAAAAGTCAATTTTACGAATTTTTAATTTGATATTTTAAATAAAAAATTCTTATATTCAAAAACTATACGAAAAGTATTATAGATTGCAATTTTTATGCCATACATCGTAAAATGTTAGTCAAAGTTTTCATCGTTTGACTCTAAAAAAGAAAGCCAGAACAATTAAAAGTGGACGGAGGGAGTATTTTATTACCATTAGCTACTTATCTATTTACATCTAACTTCTTTCTATTTGAACCTTCAATTTTGGATTTTATTTTAGGTAAGAAAGAGGAAAATAGTGCTAGATATAAAGGACAAATTAGGAAAACCAATCCGTGGAGTGAAAGTAAATATTAAATTCACAAAACCATATTTCCATATTGGTTGTGGTGTTACAGATACACTATTACAACACAAGAAATACCAAGAATGGTTTCTTAAAAAAGGTTTTACTGCAAGTGTATTCACAAATCAAATGAAATGGTACTGGACAGAAAGTCGAAGAGGAATCGAAAACTACACAATACCAGATGCCATGTTCCAATTCTTCAAGAAAAATAAGATAGAAATAAGAGGACATACTGTTCTATGGGACAAACCAAAAATGAATCAATATTGGCTACATGATATGACACCTAAAGAGCTTTTGGCTACAGCAGTGAGACGTCTCGCGTCTATCATGGCGCGTTACTCAAATGATATTTTTGAGTGGGATGTTGTGAATGAGAACTTACACTTCAAGTTTTTTGAAGAAAAGATTGGACCACAGGCTTCTGGCATGTTTTATCACATAGCTCATGTTATAGATCCGAATGCAACGTTATATTTGAATGAGTTTAATAGCCTTGAAATTCCGGGAGATGTATATGCAGGTCCACATAAGTATATAAATAAATGGAGAGAGATCAGATCGTATCCAGGAAATGAGGATTTGACGATAGGATTTGGACTGCAAGCTCATTTTGGTTTGGGAAAACCATTGATGCCGTACATACGAGCTGTCCTTGATTTTTTCAGTGAAACTCAAATGCCCATTTGGTTAACTGAAATGGATGTTCCTAACAATTCAAATCAGGTATGTATATATTCTCTCTTGTTTCCTCCCATGAATGTAAATATTATACATCACACGTATCCAGGATTTTGACATGATGCGTGCACTATTACAAAATAAATTTGGTCGATTTGACATTTTAAGTTTTTATCATTGAAAGTCGTTTAAATTATAAAATTATAGGTCCAAAATTAATTCTTATCTATTCAAATAGTATATATATTTCGCACCGGAGGTATTGAGATCGACTGACCCATTGATTATATCATCCCGTATTACTAGTTTTAATATGCACATTTGGTTTAATTATATTAAAAATTACCATGCTAAAAAAATTAGGAATTTCCAATGTGACAAACTTTGAAATTTTGAAAGATTAAAGCTATATATACATATAAAGTTCTACCAATAACCACTTAAAGAGATGTTACATAATTTTAGAAAGAAAAAATACAACAAGATAGATGTAAGATTCAAATTTCCAACCTCACTCAGAGAGATGCAACCGATCATCATTGCATTATTTGATACGTCTAATGAAGGTTCACACATCTCAGGAGGGGAGCATGGATTCACGTGAACCCGGTGACCCCCTTCTGCATACGCCTCTGCAATTAATCAATATATATACTCTACTTAACAGGCACTTTACTTGGAAGAAATCATGAGAGAAGCATTTTCACATCCAGGAGTGGAAGGAATAATAGTGTGGGCACCATGGAAGCCAGGAATGAATTGCACTAGTTTGTGCTTGATGGATGACAATTTCAACAACACACCAGCAGGAGACATTGTAGACAAGCTCATGGCAGAGTGGAGAACTCCTGACCAAAATGGAAAAACAAATTCTGAAGGACTTTATAGATATGATGGTTTTCTTGGAGACTACAATGTGGTACTTTATGATCCTCACTCTCTCAACAAAGTTACTAGGCAAATTAAAATTACAAATAAGGATCCAAACCGAATAGTGATTCCTATTTCCATATGACTAACTTGTATCTCACATTTACATACATAACATCAATAATTAAATGTTTATTATCCATCATTTATTTGGATATTCTAATTTAACTTCTCTTATATCTAGTAAAAAACCATGCACTAATTTTTAATTAATATTCAATGTATTTCATTAGTATGAAAACAAAGTTTAATATTATTGGAAATATTAATATTAGTTTGTAATCCATTAGCTTGTTTTCTCCTTAACCCTAACCCTTCGTGTAATACACCATTATGAGTGTAGAATAAAATAAGTTTTTTTCACCGCAATAGACAACTAGATTTAGGTATCCAAAAGAGAAAAATGGTATGCATCTTCCGAGGATATTTAGGCTATGGACAAAGAAAATTCATTCATTTTTTGAGGTTTCCGATGACCAGTGACATGAGCCATGGTTACTTCTTAATCGCTTTCTTAATAATAAGTCTCCTAAACTAGTATTTTTAATTCAAATAGTACATTAGTAGTAGAGGCATAGGCTCGTATTCCGATGATTGACATGATTAGTATATATGCAAAATGTATTTTTAGGGTATAAATTAAAACCATAACTTACTTGCATTAGTTCATATTTATGACTGTCTAATTTTTACATAAAACGTTAGGGCATTTATAGACCTCGTTGAGAGATTTTCGACGATATGTAGATCATAATTTTTGGCCTTAATTCTTTGTGAGATATTGATTTTTTTTTATATAAAACTAAGGTAAGTATGTCATGTTTATTACCGACTCCTTTCCTCCATTGCTTCAGAATAATTATGATACTTCCTAAGTTATTCTATGCCTTATATACTTGGAAAATGATTTCATATTGATGCCACATTTTCTGGGGGGGGGGGCACTACCTTCAGACTTGCAAGTCTTGACACACAACTCGACAAGCTTTCTCAATAGTGTTCTTGAGTTCCAACTACTCTATAAGATCTACTTCTTTCAGAGTTTCCAAGTTCAGAGTTGTGGCATTCTTTTGTTGTATATAGTTGATGGGCAGGTCGGATTCTTGTCCATGCCAAGTTTCTATACTCTTAGAGGCATGCAAACTTGAGTTGGGTAGTAGTACATTGTTGGTCGTGTTGACTCTATTATGTCAATATTATCAACATGTTAGCGTTGTTTGGCCTTGTATATGATTATAATTTGTTTTTTGGATTTTTATAGAAAGCATAGTGGTCTTGTTGTCCCGCATAACATTAGACTTGCTTTTTTATAAACTATTGGGTTAGCTGAATTTTTGGCTACTACATGGCCCTCTGATTATGGCCTTGCCATCCTTGACCCTAGTTATTTAAAGTTTGTCTGTTAAGCTAGTTCAGGATGCCTAATATACACCGATAGTGTCATATGAGTCAACTCAGGGTTTTAATATAAATATATAATGACCAACCAGGTCATTTTTGTGTTATGCCTTATGTTCATTGTTTAGAATGTTCCTATAGGGACTCCAAGTCATTTATGGCTTTTTGGGAGTGACAGTTCAGTCACCAGGTCATTCGTTTGGTTTTTATGCGAGTTTCCATGTTTTGGAGCTTTTGAACTTTAAACGGTCATTTTGATCAAAAGTTTAAGAAGATGACCTCAGAATCCAATTCTGACGATTTCATCAACTTTAGAAGGGTAATTTTAGGCTAGTAGCATAATCGACATGACTCCTGAGGCTTTTAATGTGAGTCTCTGTGATTAAGCATTTTAACTTTCAAGTTAAGGACTAAATTTGACTTTAGTCAACATTCTGAGTGAACGAGCTCAATGATTATTCTGTTAGCACAGTTAGCTCCAAAATATTAAGTTTGGTCTAGAACGACCCTTCGTTCGGATCCCGAGGCTTTCGGGCTAATTCCAAGCCCCCTTGTGTATTTTTACTTAAAATAGAGTTTGGAGGTGAGACCCACTTTTTGTTGAAATGACCTTGTATGGGAATTTTGACTACTCTGTTAACTCTGAAATATAGAATTTGGTGGGGTTGCATATCTCGTTTGTGTTCACGGGGTTCTAAACGAATTCAAAACATCTTGTCGGAGATTTACAACTTGCCAAACAACCTGTTTGATATGCATCAACTGGTGCAAGAAAAAATGCCTTTCACGTTCACAGACCCTAGACCACGTTCGCGGAGGCCAGGTAGCCTGGTGGCCACGTTTGCAAGGTCCTGGCCGCGTTCAAAGGGCTCACATTCGCGGGGTCCCTACCGCGTTTGCGCGCCATGTTTCCTCTTGGCCACGTTTGTGAGGCCCACATTCGTGGGGTACCTCCGTGTTCACGAAGAGGAGATTCTGGGTGATTCAAAGTCCCACACATTCGGAGTTTTTGGTTTCTTGCTCATTTTATCTCGAATTGGGTGATTTAAAGTCCCACGCGTTCGGCAATTTTGAGGCTACGCTGTGGAGTTGTTTGGCTTTCTTTTTTTGAGGTGAATTGTTGTTAGAAGTTGTTGTCCTAGTGCTTATATGAGCTTAAAATTGTTGTTTGTTTCATGTTGCTGATTATGGATGTTTCGAGCCCCAAACGGTATCCCTTTTTGGAACATAAGTTCAGGACATTGGTTGGGATATCTTGACAGAGTCAATTCTGGAAATTTTGGTGCGGGTCCCACAATTTATGTTTGACTCTAAAATTGGTCAGTTTCTATTTTATGTGTTTGTTGTGTCTAAATGATGATGAGTGGTAGATTTACACTCATTTGAGGCATTTTTAGTTCAACAATTAGTGTCCTCAATGCCTAATTATGTCATATTCTAATGATATTTTGATGGTTTGCAACTATGAAGGCTAAAGGACAAGGGGAGGATGAATACTTGAAAGAAAGGCCAAAATCATTGAAAGAAGTGTAAGCTCCACACTGGAGTTGTCTAACCTAAAGGGCGGATCGCCCAAATGGCATGACCTCACCCAAAGTGACAGTATTCACAATTGAAGATAATTGAGGCAAGTCGGCGAACCAAGAGTGAAATGGCGATTCACCGAAATTGAAAGGCAAAATAGATGATCATCGCTGAAGGTGACATGACTCGGATGAAAAATGAGGGCTTAAAAGGCAAGCAAATGTGGTAATCAGTAATCCACTAAATGTGAAAGGCGAACTCAAACGAGTTCACCGATAGAGGTTCAAACATATGAAGCCTGAAGCAAATGAAAAACGAGCTAAGGAAAAGACGATGATTCACCAATCCTGTTTGGCAATCCCGACTAATGTAGCCCAGTTGGTCACACAGTAAAACTCAGGCCAACTTTTGGGAAACTATAAATAGCCCAAAAGGGAGAGAAAATAGAGAGCATTTGGAGAGTTTTATGTTTTTGGAATAGAGTACTTTTTGAGAGCTTTGTGTATGAGATATTTCACCTTGTGAAAAACATCTTTAGTTTGAGGTTTTCAATTTTACTTTTGCAGTTGACAATTGGAAGTTAAAACCAAGGTGGGTGTTGATTATAATTCCTTAATTCATCACATCCATGGGTGCTATCATGATATGTCTATTTTCTTTACTTTTTATGATAGGTGGCTAAAACCCAAGTCTAGGGGTGCAATTATGAGGTTGGGTGTTGATTTAACGTAATGGGTATTGTGTTTTACTATATTTTATTGTTGTTCATTCATATATTTAGGCTAATTAGCATAAGGTTAATTTATGGGTTAAGGTTGCAAATTTAATCCTATTTGTTTATCTCTGATTGATGCTCGAAAGATATCGATTGGAGTGGGTAAGTAGTTTGATGCATGCAATTTAGGTGTGATTTATATAGTTTGCTTGAAAGAGGAAATATGGTTCAGATCTATTTTTCTCAAATCTGCTCGAAAGAGAGATATTGTAAGGTATTGGGTTGTTTTGCTTTTCACATATATGAGACCGAAAGGAGATTCTATGAACTGATGCTAAAGAAGATTAGTGTCATTGAACAAGACCCAGCCTATCCATGATTGTTTAGCACTATTGAGCAACACAATTACCCCTATGTGACATCGATTCCAATCCCCGCACCCCTAGATTACTTGTTAATTGTTTGAATTTTTGAATTTTAGTTAAATTGTGGCATTTCATATATAAACTCTTTTAGTAAATTTAATGGAATCATTCGCCCGTTTGTCTTAACCTACTACAATAAACAAGTTCACAGTCTTAATTTCCTAAGTTTAATTCTTATCATTATAGAATTCCTTGTGGGGTTCTACCCCTGACTGTTAGTTGAGTATTTTTATTGACAACAACCTCTTATTCTTCGAATTTATTTTTTAGAGTAGTTTGAGTGTTAATAAAAATGGCGCCACTGTCGGGAAATTGTGGCTAAGAATTCAAGTAGCGAAATTAGTTTGTAAGCTTATTGAATTGTAGTAGATTGTTACTTGGCATTGTAGTGTTGTTGACTTGGAGATCTAAAGATAAGTGATAATGATAGTGACAACGATAGTTACTACGGACAAAATGACAATATGGGTGACACAAATGACATGCACATGAATGTCATTTCAATCAAGGGAGCTATCAGGTTATCGCCCATAATAAGGAGGGTGATGTTCCATGTAACTGGAACAATGCTACAACTGCTCCAAATGAAAGGAATGTTCAAAGGATTGGCTCATGAGGACCCTCATGAACAACTTCAAAAAACATTTTGTATATATGTGGGTCGTTTGTCTTCAAGAACATCTCACAAGAGTCTATTCGGTTGAGATTATTTCCTTTCTCTTTGACAGGGGAAGCCACAAGATGTTTGGCTGAGTTACTGAATGATTCTATCACTTCTTGGGAGGAGTTGACCAATGCTTTCTTAGAGAGATTTTTTCCTCCCTCGAAAATGGTCAAGCTTAAGGACAACATCCAGAACTTTAAGAGAGTGAGAGGTGAACATCTTCACGAGACAAAGTTGCGGTTACGAAAATTGCTTTTACAATATCCAACACATAGTGTTTCGGACAATTTGATGCTGCATTACTTTTATCGTAGCCTTGATTCAGTCAACAAAGGATTGGATAATCAATTTATCCAAGGTGGGCTGATGCGACTACAGTTTGATGTGTGAATATTGTAGCTAACTGATATACCAAAAGTGAATTGAGTCTGGCATACTACAGAGGATGAAGTATCTTTTCAACAATAGGGAACACGCAAGGCACAAATGGAGAAGTATCATGAGCGCAAAAAATACATTACTAAAATGATGACTTAACTCGACTTGCTATCCAAACATGTCGTGGTAGGTGAAGTGAAAACGGTAAATGCAGTTGGAACAATTAGTGGGCCATTCCTAAAGGATTTCAAGTTTGAGGCATTGTACAATGAAGAAGTAAACTACATGGAAAATCAATTGGAGGGTTCTTATCCTAACTACCCAAGACCGGATGGGAATCAAGATTGGAAAGAGGATTAAGATAATAGTTGGAGAGATTGAAGAGATCGATGTGGCAATTGGAGAGATAAGAAAGCTGAAAAAGATAGGTATGTCCCGCCTCATGATCACCCAAAACCAAGAGAACCAGCTAGACCGTAAGGAAATCGAATCGAGGAAATGTTAACAAGGATCTTCGACAAGCTTGAAGGGTCCGACAAGGTGTTGAAAGGACTTGAAAAATGATTGTTTACATTCCTACGTTATTCAAATAGGGCAAAACGTCGCGGTGACTCAAAAAATAACCAATTGAATCAATTTTAAAGGAATTTTAAGAATAAATGAATTTTAAAGGAGTCGCCACCTAATTTTAGGAAAAATAGAAAACCATTTAAGTGATCTACGAAATCATTAGATTCTAGGTAAGAAGTTCAAGTTATTCCGAAGAAAAGGTGTTATGCATCCTTCGAAATCCACAAATTTGGGTCCCGACTAAATTCATTTTTTTCAAATTGAGGAGGAGATAAAAAATAATATACAAATTTAATAAACATACAATATATACAAGTAATAAAATAAAACTCGGCCTAAAGTTTACCTAACATCGATATACACAAAATAATGAATTGGAAAATATAATTTGAACTCCTTTCGAATAGCTTCAATGGGAAGCAACTCCGGGGTACCTGTAAACACACTTAGTAAAAGTGTTAGTAATAAATAAATATTAATAAAACTGAATAACTCAAATAACAACTTAAAAATAAAAACATGTCTTATTAACATGAGAGGCCTTGGAAATCGACGGTAATTTCTTCATCGGCCAATAATAAACAAAGTTTATGACCATGACTAAATTTCCGTCTTTTAAAATGGAGAGGCCTCGCCCCCAAGGCCTAGCTCAAGTGGCAAAAGGTGGAAGATTTGTGGCTTAGGTCGCAGGTTCAAGCCCCACACCATGCAAAGCAATGCCCGATATTTAAGTGGAGAAGGGTAGAGGGGCGGACCCATTATCCACCGAGTTTAGAAGGCTGTGATTGGTCCAAAGGGCGAGTCACAGATGAATTTCTCGGTTATCAAAAAAAATAAAAATGGAGAGGCCTCAAAAATCGACGGCGAAATTCTTTCATTGGCCATTTTAACTTATTTAGTATTAACAAACATTAAAACTTTTAACATCTACAAAATAAGATGCCGAAGCAACAAACCCCAACATGAAAATTAAAATAATAAATAAAGGAAAAAAATATATCCCAAATACAAATAACAATTAGCAGCCAAAGGAGTAACTAAGAATTGTGCAAATTTGATGTATTGCAGCCCACGAAGTTATCATTAGCAACAATTAGAGTTGGATAACAAAATTAACATCCAAAAATGAAATTACGGAGTAAAGTTTCAAACAAAATCAACAGAAAATAATATAAGGAATAAAAATAACAATTTGAAATAGCAATGAGGACAAAATGAACAGTTAACCACACTTCGAATTTATTCTAATCAAAACAAGAAAATAAAAAACCAATTTATTGAATCTAATAAACAATAGAAAAATAGAGATAAAATATTATACTCTACCACATTAATCAACCTCAATCCATATTAATTAATAACTTTACCACTACATTTATATCAAATTAGAAGCTAAATAACAGAAAGTTTTAAACAATTTCAATGAATATGATTAAAAAATAAAATAAAATAAAATAAAAAATCATTAACTAATTAAACTAACATCCCAAGTAGTAAAAAAAAAAACCAAAATAAATAAATAAATAAAATGAAATCAACAATAGAGATAGAGTTACTGGCAGGGAAGCATTTTTTCTGATCGGATCTGACCACTTCATTTGTTGTTGTTCATAGAGCTTGGAACTCGTTGGTGTGAGATCTGGTTGAGTAGCTTCGCCGGAGTTAGAGTTCGAATTTCGCTAAAACACCTGCAAAATTAACAACTCGTAAAGGGTGAGGGGAAGAGGAAAAACATTGGTGGTCTCTGGTTGCTTGCTCCGGTGGAGTTCATTTTTGGAGCTAATTGGGTCTTGTTCGGTGGTGATTTTGGAGTTGAATCGGAGCTGCTGGTTGCAGCAGAGTAAACGGAAGGGTTTTGGGTCTAATTTTGCTCGATTGCTGGTGGTGTTGGGTCGGAGAAGAAGGGCAAAATGGGGGTGGTTTGGACGGTTCGTGGTGGAGGAACGGTGGTTGTTTGTTTCAAGTGAGGTTTTGGTTGGAGAAGGGAGGTGGGTGGTCTGGTTCTCCAAAGCTTCGGAAGCTCATGAGCTAACAGTAAAGAAAAAAAAAACACTAAGAGGGACTTGGTTGTTGGTTTCGTAGTGGTGGATTATCGGTTGTTCGAAATAGTGGTTTTGGGGTAATTGGCTGGTAACTGGTTAACGGAGGTGGTTGTGAGTTCGGTGACTGCCGGAAAAAGGAGAAAATGAATGGGGTTTTGGGTGGTGAATTCGCCGGAATCCGGCAGAGCTCACGGAAAATAATGAGCAATAAAAGAATAAAAAATCTCAAATTTACACCCCTAAAAATTTTATCCACCACCTTCATTTTTTACCTAATCAATAACTTAAATAGAAAAATAATTATGCAATGGGCTCAAATTGTGGGCTTGGAATTGTGGCCCAAAATCATCTGTGTATGCAAATTTTATTCGTATTTGAATGAATTTTTAGACTGTGTAAAATATCAAAATGAATATTAACAAATGTAACAAATAAAATAAATATTAAAAAAATATATATAATGAACGTTATTAATGACATGTAAAAAATGCAATTTTAAACTGATAAAAAATCCTAAATTTTGATAAATAAAAATAGTTATCGATAAACTTATTTTAAAATTATAAAAAGAACATTTTGAACTATTAAATAAATAAAACTTAAAAGTTACGAATTTTGAAAATGTTAGGCCAAAATTGGGTGTCAACAATGACTTATCCACCTTGAATCAAATGGTTACTTCTCACTTAGTATCAATCAAGCAACTAGAAACTCAAATGTGCTAGATCTCCGCCTATCAAAATCCAAGGCAAAAAGGACCGTTGCCTAGTGACACTATCCCAAATCCCAAGAATGAGTGTTGATGAAATGAAAAATATGTCATTCCAAAATTTTAAATAAGACACTACTTGGGAGGCAACTCATGTTTATTTTACTGCTTTCAATGTGTGTTGTGAATGCAGGTTCAAAAGAAGTCAGAATATCGAGAAAGGTAACTTTGGTGCTGCCAAAACCATGTCGGTGATGTGCCAAAATCATTGTGCAGACATCTTAATGTTCTCCTTTTGTGTTGATTTTTTTTTAAAAAAATAGTACTTTCAACTTCGGCAAACACAGATCAAGCCAACGATCTGCCGAAGTGCATTAAGCGGACTTGTAATGACCCTCCAGGTCATTTTTTTAAATTAAAGAATTCATTTCATCGTTTAGAGCGTTCCTGTAGCGACCCCAAGTCATTTATGACTTGCTGGCACTGACTGTTCGGTCGCCTGGTCGTTCGTTTGGGTTTTAGGCCTGTT
>JAJOOH010029052.1:0-10808 GCA_029582605.1 Solanum gracilifrons | reverse complement strand
ATATAAACGCTTTTATCTAATTCTTTTAAGAAAGGTTATGTTTAAATGGATTAAATTTGTTGAAAAGATAAAGCGTTTTTATAAAAAAATAAATAATAATTAAATCTTTTATCCTTTATTCTTTATTCTTTTCCTATAATTAGTGTGGTTAAATGAATTAAATTTCTTATCCTTTCTCTATAATTAGTGTAATTAAATGTATTGAATTATTAGTAAAAACAATCAACCTTTCCTCTCCCCCATGTCTAAGATCACTAACTTCTGAAAATTAACTTAAACAACTCTTCGCCTTTTCATCTTATCCTATAAATCTTTAGCTATATATATATCATGGAAAAGTAATTTTTCTTTACCAATTGCCCCCTGTTGATGTGAATCATTAGGCAATTTTCAGGTACTTTTTTTTTTAATTTTGAAATATGAATATTTGTTTTGATCCTAATTAGAATGATATTTTGTATCATAGATTTATCTTTACCATTTTAGATGGCTTTTTTTTTTCAACTGTTTATAAATATCTGAATTTTTGTGGAACAATTATTATACTCTTATTTTGTCATATTTTTCTCATTCTTGTGTTTACTTCTCTTTTTCTATGTCATTTTAATTTTTAATTTTTAATTGATAAGCTAAATTTATTTTCAAGTTATTGTCACATTAACCGTATGGAGTATATATATATACTAAAAGTGGAAACAAAAAAAGTTAAAAGTTGAATTATCAAATTATCCTTTATAGGTTGAATAGTCAATTAAGTATTTAATTAAACACTAATCCTTTAATTATTGGTATTAAAAAGTAAATTTACCTATCTATTAATAATATATTTCATTAAAATGAAACAAGAAAACAGATACATTCTCACTCATTAGTTCATTCAATTCAATGTGGTGGAATTACTTTCATATTCCAGAATTATTCAACCTTTAGAATTTCTTTTTAGTATTTTAGATTTGTAAAATTTTCGATAATAAATATAAACTGTAAATTAATAGTATTCAGGAAGTCCAAGTGACGGGCATAACTATGTGGTCAAGAGAATCATTTAACTTTTTCTTGCTCTTTTTGGATTTTCAATTATTTTAAAATTTATATGCTATGTACCATTCATTATATATATATATATATATATATATAAAGAATAAGTCTAAAGTTGAATCATCATTTAATTACCCCTATCTTAATTCAAAATATTATAAAATATTTAACTAATTAAATATTAAATAATAATCATATTACTATATTAGTATTATGATGATAAATACTACAAGTGAAAATGTGTAAAAAAAATAAAAATAAAAGATTAAAATATCCATAAAAGTATGTGCATTTATTTAGTACTTGAAAACTTGTATCTGATACTCTAACTAAACCTTTTCCCCTTCTCTAAAATAATTTAAATAACTTAATTAATGTAGTAGTATTAGACTTTATGAAAATTTATGTTCATTTTGTATTTTATGCAGTTCATAAAAGTAATTAATACTTTCATGTATAGGAAAAATCAAAGAATTATATTTGAAGTCTTATTATTATGATGTGGTTATTTTTTGTTCACTATAAATAATATGATAACACTATTTATTTAAATATCATTTGCCGTAATGTTTTTCTCTCTTTTATTTACTTATTTATTATTTTTCTTCTTCTTCTTTTGCTTTAAATATCCGCCTTCATAATTCATATCTAATATAATTACCTATTCAATTGGTACTCTTAGTAGTCCTAACTTTTAAATATTTCATTTAAAACTTTAGGATGTCTTTGATATTCCTCTACTTTTATCTATATAAATCATTCTTTTTATTTCATGAGAAGAATCCCTACCAAAGGCTATCCATTTTCTGTACAGTTAAAGTAGTGAAGCACTTGGATCATTATTAAGGCTTTTGAATTTTATTTGGTTACGGGAGAAGGTATCATCAAAAACTCTGCTCCTTATGTATTTTTTTACTATATATATGTTATAATTAAAGTCTTAAAAAGGATATGAATGTTGTATTTGTTCTTATATGTTTAATTTTTTGTATTCTTTACCGATTTATACTTCTTTAATTTAATCTTCTATGAAATTATGAATGTTATAAGCCTGTTTTTATTAGTACTGAAATTACTAATTTATGACTTTTATATTCGTTTTTAAATGTACTTTTATAATATTTTCTTTCTTTTATCCTTTCCTTACTGATATGGTTTCTTTAAGTAGCAACATATTTGTGTACTTACTGATATGAGAGCGTAATGAGAGATTATTGGGGATAAGTCATATAGATATATTCATATTATTAGAGGCTATAGTATCTTAATTAGTTTTCCATATTTCTTGCTTGATGGTCAATGTACTATTTGATTATTAGGAATTTTATTTAATGAATAAAATATAAATTGGTAAAACTAATATTTTTAGTTTCAACATTTTCTATATAATAATTCAACTTTATAATAATTGTATGGGACAAACGTGCAACGCGCATTCCCAGGAACTAGTATTATATTAAAAGTGGGAAGTCACAAAAGTAAAAATTGAAATACTATTTTACCCCTATCTTAATTTAAAATGTTATAAAATATCTAAGCAATTAAATGTTAAATAATAATTATATCATATTGTGTTAAATACTAAAAATGAAAAGGTGTTTTAATTTAAAAGGCATTTTAAGAATGTCTCTCCATTCTCCAACATAACTTTTGAGCTTTCTACAGAATTCTAGGCAAACTTTTGGCTTATAAATATCATGTGCATGAGGTAAAATTATTATTGGCAAATACATAAGCTAATTCTCCTTTCAAAGCTCAGAAGAAAAAAGAAACTGATTTCATCAATTACAAAAAATGCTTAAGCATGGAGATTGCCGATTAAGGTAGAAGGTTGTAGTGGAGTGTTCTCTTGCTTTCCAAAGGGTTTAAGCTTAATGGTGTCTTTCATAGTAGTACTTTTATTCTTGTACTGCTTACTTTTGCTTTCTACCACCAATTATTTTTATGGTGCTTCGGTTATTGCACTTTTTTTTGTTGTTATTATTTTCGTAATAGTTGTTATATTATATTATATTCTCTTCACTGTCATTCTTCTTTTTCATATTTACTCTGATTTGGTATACTAGACTCAAATTGAGGGTCTTTTGAATTGAGGTAAGGTCTATGCACACTCTACACTCCCTAGACGGATTTCACGAGATATGTTATTATTATAAAAGAAATAGCTATAAAATCAGACAACAAATTTAAACGTTTGGGCTTAATTGATAAATGTTCATCTATTTTGCTTTGTTAGCAAGTTTTGTCGAGAAATATGTTTATTCATCCTGTTTGATCAGTTACTGATAATTTTTAAGATTTCTTTTGTCTTTAAATTTCAATTCTCTTAGTTAATTCAATATTTAGAATTAGAGGTATTTACATGCATTTATAGTAATCTAGAGCATGAAATTCAATCGGCATATTTCTATATAATACCATTATGGGGCTATATGATATTGATTTTCTTCACGTATTTATTGCTAGATGGTAACTGTGTTTGTCCGTTTTTTCGAGTTTATTTCTATTCAGCAAATAAATAACTAAAGTAATAAATTAGAGTAAACACAATACAAGTTCAAATTTTGAATTCACAAATTTTAAATGGTGTATCCGTATCATAACAACAAATATTTACTCAAGTGACATAGCTTTTAGAATACATTTTTGATTTATTATTTATTTCACAAATTTTATAATAAAAGCTGAAAATATATATGCAACGCATGTTCCATATATATGTGTGTGTGTGTGTGTATATGTGTATATGTTATGGTGTGTGAAGCAATGAATATGATGTCAAGCACCGGTGATAAATTTTGTCTCTACTTTTGTCAGAAATAAGTATTATTTTATTCTGGAGAAAATATGATGCATACTTCGTTATACATAATTTGCAAATTATAGGATTTGTTAGTGCAATTGCTTCCCTCTCATGGTCTGTGCCTTTTGTTTTTCCTCTTTAAACTTGTAGCTTTCGAATTCCGAATATGGATAACTTATTGAGTCTATATTTATTTTTATCTATATGAATAAAGTCTTACGAATGATGTGTATATTGTATTTTTCTTCTACTTTTTGTGTGTGTTTTCTCTATTAGACTTCACCAATCTAATGTTTATGAATTTTTTTATCATTATCGTAAGTCTGTATTGTTATTTGGCTCAGATTAGTCGTTTGTGACTTTATTGGAAGTGTGTTACTTCTACACAAAGTTCCAAAATTACCGATAATAGCTTTAACAAAATTGATTTACCAATGATAGCTTCAAAGAAATTGATTTTAAACATTACAATGTACTCCTCATTTGATGTGCCTTGACACACATTAAAAAAATATTACTCACTTCACACAATTTGCATAAAATTTAAATTGTTCTAATGAATCTATAAAAATTCACATGGAGCACACGTGCAATGCACGTGTCCAGAGACTAGTACAGTATAGTGCTATAGAATTTAATTTAGATCAGAATATTCCAGTGCTAAGTTGTTCTTTTAATTTTCATTGGAACTTCACACTTGAATTATTCCCAAATCACATCATAATTAGTTTAAGCGAAAGAAACAACTCATTGATTGGTTAAAGAGAAAAATCAAATGTGATTAGTAATATCTAATGCAATATTCAAAATACTGTTTGACAATTGCATACTCAGAAAGTTAATTATTAATGTCGTATACTTATGGTCCTAAAAGCAACATAAACCTTTTTATAATCAAAATTCATTTTTGAAAATGAAGAGCTTAATGGTCATTATAATTCCTTTTCACATAATTGTTATAATCTATGTATGGTCCAAATTCCAAATACGCAATGACAGATCTAGGATTTTCACTCAGGTTTATGAAAAAAATATTATGTGAATTAGAGCGCAAAATATAAATTAGAGTGTAAAGTACAAACTCCAAAGAATTAAATTTTAAAAAATTAGGCAGCTTGCACACCAAACAAGAATCAAACTTGCAAACTGGAGATAACATTCACGGCCCAAGTTGTACAATCCAGTATCACTTGCTATCTTTATTCTTTGATTTTAGTGGTTTAAAAATAGTATATATATATATTAAAAATTTATCTTATAAATACAATGTAATTTTTTACCAAAAATATTGAGATAAACCCTTGATACCTCCCTACAAACACGTATAACATGTGGGAGCAAATAAACTCTTAAAATTGAATAATCTAATTGGCAAGGTCATATATAGTGTAAACATCTATAATGGTTAATTCATGTCACTTGGGTCCTTATCAAGTGTAAACTAAAAGGTGCTTTTTGACAAGTTGATTTTATCGTGTTTTTTTTTTAATTTTAATAATGTAACATGAATCATGAGGTTTTTGGACCATGAAAACAGATATTGTTATTTTTTCCTTTTTTATTATTTAAAATCTCTTGTGAATGCAATCAAATCAACTATTTCATGCATAAAATTAATTTGGAGCTTATCTGGTTAGGACGTCAAGTATGAAGGACTGGTTAAAAGAATTTAATTTAAACTATTAATAAAAAAATTTCTCCTAAAAACTTTGACTTTTTCTTTCTTTTAATAGAAGATATTTGATACCATTATTATGATCTCTCTCAACTTATTCTAAAAAAGAAAAAAAAATCCATCATTTTACGCATGTTGGATTTTTTTAATCTCTAAGTTGTCAATTGCACTATTAAGATTAACATTTTTTTAAGAAAACAAAATGTGTGTACATATTGAAAACTAAGTCGTTCAGCAGCTTAGTTAAAGTTATGCGGGTATTGATAATATAGAAATCAGTATAATTATGAGAATTTATGTATGTATTGGTTATATAGGGATTAGTAATTAATGTATTAGTTATAATTTTACCTTCTATCATGCATAAAATAATACGTAGATTTTCTCATAACTTATACATTATGTATTAGTTATGCGAATTTCTAAATTGTCAACCAAATGTTGTATTAATTTTATACATTATTTCTATTTGTCTACCTGTTGGATTCGAAAGGGATTAGGGCGTCATGCGGAAGCTTACAATTGCAAATAATATGATTGATAAATTAGATGCCAAATACTTATACTAAAAACATAATATTATTCTATGATTTGACATATTGGCCTACATATTAAAAAACTAATATTGAAAAATATACAGATGTGTAGGAGAAAATCTCCCCATAAACAGAACTCTTTATTGACTACATTGTGGACATTCTTGTGTTGTTGGTATGTGAAGAGGGGTCTTCAATTTATAGAGTTCCAAACGTTTCCTCTAAGGAAAGAATAAACCAAATATGGAAGAAAATAATGTTTTCCTTTCCGAAAAAAGTTAAAACATTTATGGTAATACTTTGTTTTTCCTTTTTGAAAAAAATAAACTTCAAATAAGGTAATAAAATCAGGGTTTAACCCTAACATTATCAAATGTCGTATAAGCTATACGAAAAATAATACATGAATAAATTAAATCTTATCCAGCTATCAAATAACCCCTAACTACATATAGGTGAGTGTAGTAGCATGGTGCTCCTCTTTCCAATAATATCTCCCTCCATTTTTATTTGATTGTCGAATTTAATTTGACATGAAATTTAAGAAAGTAAATAATATTTTTATAACTTGTGATTTTAAATTAATTGTCATTTAATCTAGTAATTTTAAAAATGTCATGTTAAAAGTTGAATGAAAGAGTTGTCAAAAAAATTAAAAATATGTGTTTTTAAAACGAATTAAAAAGAGAAGTATATATTGGATAAATAAATTGAAAGTGGAGAAACAATAAAGTTCCCCTTCTAATTTTGTTGGCCAATATATAATAACATTTAGGAGTTATTATTTGATGATAACAATATAATATATAGTGCATGAATTCCATGTGATTAATTAGCCAGTTAAATATATTGTGTTCTTTATCAAGGTAATTGCAAGCAATAATTGCTTCGAAAGCAATTGATTAAATTGCAGGCCATATGTCATGATGATATTGATGACACTTTTACAATCTCCTACGGCAACAAGAGATGAAACACAAACTAAAGGGCAAATTATGGGGAAAGAATTCCTATTTTATACAAATATTTAATTCCATGACATTAGTGCAAAAATAAAATAAATAAATAGAAAGGACCTAATAAGGTAAAAATGAAAGAAAACAAACACATTAGGCATGTGAAGAGATTTGCAGGAGCAGGAAGTACCATGTTACTAGATCTACATTATTTTAGGATTGCAAAATAAAAATATCATAAAATATAGGGTAGCAGATTATTGTTTGTTTTGTTTCCCTCACAATGTTTCCGACTAAATTTGAATCACGTACTGCACCATTCATTCAGAAATAGCGCTTCCAACTTGATTTTCTCCATACTAAAGGCTCGATAGGGTAGCAAATTGATAAAACTCACTTGTTTTTTTTTTTAAAAAGGACAAATAACATACCACCAAAAGATATGACACATTAAACGAGGCTGCTCCTTTCTTAATCAAAGATTTTGAATTCAAGTCGTAGATATGAAAAAAATCTTGAATAGAAAGCATTTCCCCTCGAATATGGTTTTATATGCAACGTAAATCTGAATTAATCGATCTCCAATACAAATAAGAAATCACAATAAAAGAGCAGGAACAAACATTTGTTTAAGAATGTTAGTGGAACTTGGGTCCTACTACAACGTGATTCTTGCTGTGTGTTGTGTGGTTTGAATAAATGTGTAATACCCCACCTTGCATTAACCTATTTTGTGACACCTAAACCCATCCCATCACATGCAACTTAACTTAAAACTCATGTTTTCCATGATTTGCACCAACAACTACTCACATATTAACCATTAACTTTTATTGGATGTGATGAAATTATAATAAAATGTACAACAATAAAATACCCCATTTAATCCGACAAAGAGGAATATAAAGTGAACGTAGATCTTAATTCATATCTTAGATATATGGATAGATTATTTCTGATGCCCCTTAATTTTTAAAATCTAGCAAAATCGTCCAACTTAACTAATTTCAATCAAATCTACTCTACAAAAGTAATATTTTAAAATAGATAGTCACATAGTGTAATATATTAAATCATATATACTATCTACTACATATTATAATGACTATTTTTTTCACTTTATTTGATTTTTTTAATCTAGAATTGAAGATGGAGTTGTATTCGTTAATATGCAAATAATATTTAGTTGTTTGAATATATGAGTACTTTTCTTGAAATCATGATATGATTTAATGAGGTCAATTTTATACAAATTTAACACTAATTAGGATAAATTTGAAAAAGAAAAATATAGTGAAAGTGAAAACAAAGTTTGGGGTTTCAAAATTTTCAATATAATTTTAAGTTATTTGAAATTTTCATGATCAAACTAATATAAAATTTAGTTTAATGTTTCCTCCAAAATTTGAAAGGACTTCTTTTATTATCCCCTTTAATTAGTTTATCTGTATGTTTAAATATTTGACATCCTACATAATTGGTTTATAATATGATTTTAAATAGATTTGATTAAATTTAGATCAATGACAACTTTATTATTAATATCTAGAAGATGTAAATCAATGACAACTTGAATTTTAAATGATTTCCAACACTTTTGTTTGTCATTTACAATGGGAAAGTTCTACTCAACCCACTGAATTTGTATTGAGTTGACTACTGATTTAAATAGTTCAAATTGTAATACATGTTAAGTCATTTTTGAGACCAAGAAAATTTTGAAAAAAGACCCAAGAAAGACTAAAAGAAATTATAATTCATGTAAAGTCATAATATATTAGATTCTTACAATAAGATTTAAAGGAATTTTTGGGTTGTAAAATACATTTCCAAGTTAGGTAAAAGAAAATTTCTCTTATACTTGTCTTGTTAATTATTCCAATAGGATGGTACAATACCTTTTCGTGGTGGATTCAGGATTTTTGTTAAGAAAATTTAAAATATGAAAAAAAAGTAAATATACAAAGAATCAAAAGAGATTCAATATTTATCATACATATATATAAAAATATTAACTAGATATAAATAATGTAATTTTTTGCCAAAGGAATTCATTCCGGCTCCGCCCCTTAAATAAAGCTAAATGCAACGTTATCCATACAAATACATTTTTTTTTTGTCCATTATATTATGCATCTACAAATGGGGCCAAATAAAACCCCCACCATATGATCCTCTTACTACTAGTATAAGATTATTTATTTTATCAGGGTTTGGTGTCTTTATGGAACACTGACAAAATTTAAATCGCGTATTGTAGGGCTCATTTAGGGAGTGACATTTCTAATAGGATTTTCTTCATATTCAGAGCTTGAATCTAAAATCTCTAATTAAGAATGGAACAGTCTCACCACCATTGTTAATAAGATTATTCAAAGTTCAAACCACCCATCAAGTGTGAATTAATTTGGATAATGTAAGTTAATATTACCAAATAGTGGATCTTAATAATCTTGTTAATTATTTAATTGGGCACTTATATGACATCTTGAATTCAATTATGAAGCCAAATTGCCAATATAAATATGCTAAAAGATTTCTGTTTATAATATGGTTGATATGATATTTTGATTCAATTCTACAAACATGATTTGTTTAATTAGCAGGTTAGTATCTCATAATTGAGCAAATTTTTTTTTTTTTTTTAAATATCTAAATCTATCTAGTAGGGGAAAGAGAAAAGCAAAGGAAGGAGGATCCTATAATAAACACTTAAACCAAAGAGAAAGAAAGAATATTTTTTTTAAAGTTGGGAAATTAAAGCCTATGTAAACAAAGGAATATACTAAAGTCCATTATAAAACACCAATAGATATAATATAAAGATTAGTGGTTACTTTCTTAAGACACATTCTTTTCTTTGATTTTGTTCTTAAATCTTCAATCCATCAAAATATTTCCCTATCAGAATCTTTTTTTCTTTCCTTCACTCCTTCCTAATCATATGTCCAAATATCATTTAAAATTGCATACATACATACACGTATGGCATGATGAAATGCTTATGGTATATATTGTATACCTTTAGCCACTACAAGAAACTCATCTTTTTTGTGACAGCTAAAGTCGTCATAGAATCTTCAAAGTCGCCACAATTGTTTTTAGCGACCATTAAGTTGTGGCAAGTACTTCCAAAACTAAATGTTACATGTGATGGCTTATGGAAGTTGCCACTAATAATCAAATTTTGTCGCGACTAGGTCACTACAATAACATGCTTCATAAAATAAATTTTTTATGGGTGCTACTGGAAAAAAAATTAGTGGCGACTTGTATGCGCAACTCATAATATATAAATATGTCATTTAATTTGGTTTCAGCTAACATTTATGTCTTTCAACTTTTGGTGTTAATAAGTAGACACTTAAATTTGTAAAAAAATTGAACAAGTATACACATATCCTACATGACATAATACATGCAGGACACCATGCACATAGGACACAATTTCCATGTAGGACGCCGCGTAAGATGAATGTGTCTATTTGTTCAATTTCATATCTCGATTATCACTTGAACTCATCTTTTGAACTTCTATTTCACCATTTTATTGAAGATCATGTGTGAAACAGAATTTTGATGAAATATGTTTAGTTTGGTCTTCTTTGACGTATCCTCCCTCCAATCGACCTATACATGCACCATGCTGGTATATATATATATATATATTAGGATTGGGTACCACGTTAGTTCATATGTATTATTATTATTGGATCGGGTGCTACGTCGATATATATATATATAGACATTATTATTGGATTGAGTATCACATTGATATATATATATATATATATATATAT
>JAJOOH010029051.1:0-13900 GCA_029582605.1 Solanum gracilifrons | reverse complement strand
TCAACATAAGTTTAATTTCATAAATTTAATTTATCGATCAAGTTAATTTTTTAATTTATTTTAATATAAACTCACTTCTTGAGGTTGATTTTATTAATTAAACACACACACACACACACACACACATATATATATATATATATATATAATTTAACTACACATCAACAAAAGTTTAATTTAATAAATTTAATTTATCGATCAATCTTCGCTCTGTCTTTCTCTTCTTGCAAATGGTCTCTATATATAGGAGTAGATCCGGATTTGAAGTTCGGATTTCAAATGTTGAAAATAATCTTTCTTTGATGTCGGGTGCTCTTTGGGCCCCATCGTCACATGGTCTTGAAAGACTTTTTTCAAAAAAAATTGTCCTTTTTCTTGTCCGTTTTTGAAGAGTGGAGTCTTATTTATAGGTAGTGGAGTCTTCTTTATAGTAGTGGCTTGTGATGTCATTGCTTACATAGTCTTTTTGTCTTCTTTTGTTGAAATCATTGCTTACGTATTTCTTTAGGTATCCAGGTTGTGCAGCGCTTCGGAGTCGAAACTCACTCCTGAATCATTGTCTTCATTTGGGTCATAGTGTTGGGTAAATTTGTCTATTGATAGATCGTTCTCATCACTTCTACTCCCCGTGTCTTCCGGATCAGAATCTACTGGTTCTGGCTCTGGTTTTGGGTTTTCTTGTATGATTTTTTCTTGTATAATATCTTTAGCCTTTTCTTTTTCTTTGGGTAACTTGTAAAGGGAAGTTGTTATTATTTTTCTATTCTTTTTTTTTTCTTTTTTGTAGGAATCTCTTTGTCTTTTTGCTTGTCTCCACCACCGTATTGAAACTTGCTGGCAGAATCCTTACACTTTTTGGCAAAGTGTCAGCCATCAACGGATTTGATGAGTCTTTACCCGCTACCGTTTGAACGGGACTAGTTGTACCTCTAGCTGATACAATAGCTCTTTCTACATTCGTTGGGGAATGTACACCTGTCTTATCCATTTTGTAATGAGATGGAGAACTCTTTGGTCCTTTTGGGTAGTCTTGTATTTGTAATGGTATGGTTTGATTGGTATTTCCAAGTAAAAACATTATCCTCTCTTGTAATGAGTGGATGTGTTGTGTCATTTTCCCTTTTTCAGTTTCTAGTCTCTCGATCGTCTGATTTAGTCTTTTGAATCTTTCCGTCATTAAAGAACAATGATCGCAGAAAATTATTTTGTCTGTATCCTTTTGAATATTGTATTGCAAGAAAGGTCTTGAAGTCTGTCTTAAAGCTGGGCTTATGAAATAATTAGGCCCAAGAGCTCCTCTAGCATAGTCTAGTGCTTCATTCAAATCATTGAATCTTTTAAAAAGTGGGGTAGGAAAGTCTTTGATTGAGTCTATTACGTCTATCCATGTCTGAAAAACTCCTGGCAAATTTCCTTGAACTACTACGTGGAATCTGAATTTTTCATCCTCATTTTTGTCTGTAAAATAATGGCTTAAAGAATTTACTACTAAAATGAAATAACTATTGTCTCTTGGAATTTTGTTGTATGCTATCCACAGGTTGTCTATTAGGCATATTTGGGGTTTATCTATCTTTGTTTCTGATTTTACGTTGAAACTTAGATTAGATGGAGGGTAGAAAATTAGATTTTGTTTCCCAAAATGTAGTCTTTCCATGCTTGTAGCATTCAGTCTTGCTTCTTCGACTCTTGTCTGTGGTTGAAATAAAGTGTTTCTTAATAGAGTCTGCAAATATAAGTCTTTGTCTTTCTGTCCACTTGAATTTGAACTGGATGCCTTGTCTTTGCCTGTACTGATTCTGAAAATTAATAATTAGTTTACTCATTCTGAGAACTAATAATTAGTTTCTTAAAATTAACAATTAGTTCTCATAAGTCTTCTTAGTTGATCTGCTAAGGAGTTATCTTTTCCCTTTATGTGTTCTACAGATATATTATAGATTGATGTAGCGTCTAAAAAATTTAGCCATCGTCTTTTACTACTATTTTTTCCTTCTATTTTCTGGTGGAATTTTACAATAGTCTCGCAGTCAGTTCTTACCAATTTTTTTTTTATTAATACTATATAATTTAAAACTATTTAATCCATATATGACTGCTAGAATTTATGCATCTATGCTACTCATGTTTCCTTTTTCCTTGTACTTTCCACTATGATAGGCGCAAATTTTTTCATCTTTCTTGTCTTCATATTTATTGTTCTTTGTTTTTAATACGGCTCTCCATCCTTCTAGACTCCCATCAGTTTCCACTATTGGGTAGTCAGTTTCTAGTGGGAGGGCTAAATCTGGTATACTTTTAACCATTTGTTTAAGCTTTTGTACTAGTTTTATGTCTTCCATATTGAAAGTCTTCTGTCCATGAATTCTTGTCTTAGACTATAAGGGTCCGGCTATTTTTCCTAGGTCTTTTATAAAATTTCGTGCATAATTTAATATTCCTAGAAATTTTTGCAAGTCTTTAGTATTATCTAATTTATCAGGCATGTCGAGTACCTTTTTTGCTATATGGGGTTGTTACTTTATCTTTCCATTTCCAATTTCTACCCCTAGGAATTTTGTAAGACTTTTACATAATTCCATTTTCTTTTTGCTAATTATAATTCCATTGTCTACAAATAGTTTAAACATTGTTTGTAAATGTCCTAGATGTTCGTTGGTATTATTACTAAATTCTAGTATATCGTCTACATATACTAAAATAATTTTTTTATAATCTCTAAATATATTATCCATCTTTCTTTGAAAGATTGGAGGAGCTGTTTTTAAACCGAAGGGCATTACCAACCATTCGAAATGTCCTTCTGGGCAAGTAAAGGCCGTATATTCTATACTATCTTCATGCATTTTGACTTGCCAGTATTCGGATTTACAATCAAACTTACTAAAAAAAATTCTTCCTTGTATTCGATCTATTAATTCCGATTTGTCTGGTAGTTTATATCCATCCATTCTTGTATTATCATTAAGTCTTTTATAGTTTATTACCATTCTAGCTTTTCCTCTTAATATATCATTATGATTTCTTACCATAAATGCGGCTGACCTATGTCGTGAAGTTGATCTTCTTATTATTCCCAAATTTAGTAATTCTTTTATCTGATCTTCAAATTCCTTTAGGTCTTCATTTGTGGATTCTATTGAAGCAGTTTTAACAGTGTATTTTGGGTTAATGATATCAAGTTTGCATGTTATATGATTGGCTTCCCAGTGCTTCAGAGGTCTTTCTCCAATTATTTCTAATTTATCTAAGATGGAAATTACTTCATCTAGGTCTTTCTGATTTTTTATGACTCCAATATGTTGTAATCCTTTTTTGAAATTGTAAAGTTCTGTATTTATTTCTATTAAGTTATAACTTTTTTCTAGTTGTTTATCAGATAAACTTAATAATTAAATTTCTTCAATAACATGTATCTTAGTACAATTACATTCTTCTCATTTATTACATTTTGATGTATTTGTGTTAAGTTTATCAGTATTTTTAAGATACCTAGATCTTGTTGGAACTGATTTTGTCGTTATTGGGGTCTGAGTCATATTTTTAGAGAATATTACACCGTCTCTAGTAAGGAGACAACTTTCGTTGTTATGTAAAAGGAAGTCTAAACCTAAAAGAAAGTCTACTCTAATATTTAAATCTCTAACCCATATTTTTTCTAATTTATAAGTGGGTTTATAAAAGTCTGCACATGTATTTAAAAAACTTATCTGAGCATTACTAACATAATGTTTATATATATTTGATGATCCATCTATTTGCATGGCGCTTTGTGGTTCTGGAAATTCTTTTATTAAATCTAGAGGTAGGATACTTCTATTTATTATACTCTTAGTACATCCAGAGTCTACTAGAGCTACGTTTCTATTTCGCAGTCTTGAATCCTTATTATTGTTAATATTTTGATGGTATTAATTTTCTTGTCTTCATTACAAATTATTCCCTCAAACGATTTATAGTTCTCCTTTTCATTCAAGAGTTCGATTTCTACTTCTGTTGTATTTTGGTTGATTTCTTCTTCCACCTTTTCTTTTCCCTTTTCTAGTTTACTTACTATGTCCTCTAACCTGTCAATCTTTTTTTCTAAAGGTATTAGTGTTTCTTTTGTGCCTATAGTTTGGTCTAGAATTTTAATGTTAAATAATTTGTCAATGCACTTAATACAACCTTCTATGTAGCAATTCATACATTTAGCTCTTTTGTCTTTGCTCGGGTATCCTGTGCAATTAAAACATCGTTGACTATCTAATCCTTTTCCTTTGCAAAACTGATGATCACAAAGTATATTAAAGAAAGTATAGTCCTTTATTTTTAGGTCTATCTTATCTAATCCTATTTCGTTTACTAAAGTTTCTTCTTCCGAATCGGATGAATCTTGTTGTCTTCCATCTATGGCATCTATACTTATTACTGAATATATACTTTCATTGTCTGACATATATTCGTCTATATTTATCAGGGTTTCTTGGAAGTCTTCTATAAGTTGGGCATTTCTTGTTCTGCTATTATTTCTACCAGGACAAGTATTTGCTAAATGTTCTTCACTTCCACATGTAAAACATGTTAATCTATTCTTGTAAATTATGTTATTACTATGTTTTCTTACATGTCTGTCTTTATTTAAGTAAGGCTTCCTGGCCGTTGATTTCCTTAGATGGTATTTCTTCCTAGGTTTATATTATTGATTATTTTGATACTTCTTTTTATATTTTCGTTTTGGTGTATCCTGATCATAACTTTGTGTTGTATAAATGTTTTTACAGAAACCTGTCTCATTTGACTTAAGCTGCTTTTGTATTTGTATATTAGTACATTTTTCTTGTAACATTTCCATGACATGCTGTATTTTATGTCCTATTGACCAGTTCGCATTTGGATTTTGTACTACTCCTTCTCTTTTATTCCATCTTTCTTATATTTCTCTTCCTAAAGCTCCAGGGAGTTTGTTATAAAGCTTTTTTCCTAAACTTTGGTCAAAAGCATTTCCACTTATGGCGCAACAGTAAAAATAGTCTTTGAAGAAACTTTTTATATAGCTCCAATTTGATATGCTAAGTTGTTCTAGTTTTATTAACGCGTTCTTTTGTAATACTACTAAACCACTATTAGGGTCTTCTCCTGTTATTAGGCTGTGTATTTCATTAGTAAAATTATACGGGGTTTGTCCCATATTTACTAGTTCTTGGAATTCTTGAGGGTAAGCTACTTTGTATGCTTCCCACATTCCTTTAATTGACTCTCCTAAAAAGGTTTCCAGGTATCTATACATGGTTTCTGCATCTGTTTCACTATAAATATATATATAATCTACTACTACTATTCCTTTCCATACATCTATTACTGAGTTTCATAATTGAGGGTCGTGAGCTGCTATATTTAATATTTTTCCTCTATCTCCTCCGTCTTAAAGTTTGATAGGGGCTTCTATTGGCATTCTTATTCCTATAGGTCTAACCATTTCTGGTTCTGTGGCTAGGTCTTGCCTATAAACATGATGTCGTGGTAAATTTCCTATTGTATATTCCACTGGTGGTACTAGAATTGTTTTTTGGAAAGGGTTTGAACTTGTAGAGGTAGTTTCCATGAATTCTTTTAAACTACGTGTTTTTTCATCATCACTTTCATCTAATTCTTTTATAAATTCTTTTAGACTATCATCGTCTTCTTCCTGTGTTTTTCCTTTCTGGCGATATCCATAATTGTCCGTTCTAAAAATACATTCTTTGAAGTGTTTTTCTACCATAGAAAATTATATTTTTCCTAGTTTACATTCTTTACATTTAAATAAATTTTCTTTATTTGATTTGTGTATTTTTTTTTAGCTTTTGCTATTGATATATCTACTTCATAGTCTTCATCTTTATTGATTTGACTATTCATTCCTTCCATATTTATGGTTGATTCATTATCTTCTAGATCTTCATCATTTTTTTTTATCTGTATATTTATAATCGGTGAATCTGATTGACATTTCCGCTTTATTATTAGTGTATGTGAGGTGGTCATTTGGTCTTAATTATGACAAACATGTTTAAGTGAATTATACATTTGTATTGATTACCATATTCAAATAATCAAATATGTTATCTTTCAATTTTTTTTTATATAAAATCAATCTGAAATACTCATATTTGGGTATGCCCCATCTTTTTTGTCATATATTACATGAATGTGTCAATATATTTTCTCAATGAAAAAAATACTTCAACAATTATTCATCAAATATTGAAATTATAACTTTTTTTATCCTTTCGAATTTGATTAAATTGTATGTATACATACTTATATCAAATAATAGAGGACTCGGATAAATTTTATTAAATCTTGAAAATAGTGTAAAATAATATCTGCAGTTCTCTAAGGAATATTATTGTATTGTATTTTAATGAAGTGTTATATTTGAATTTTGTGAAGTCTCTTTACTAAATCTCAAAAGATGAAGTCTTTTAGTTTGTTTTGTTAGATTTTCTATTGTAGTGTTGTTCATTATGAGATACATTCACTTATTTTTTGAGAGTTTTTTTTATTGTTATTTATGTGTAGATGAGAAAACTCTTTAATTTTCGCGCAACGCGCGGGTACGTATACTAGTTTATTAATAAAAATATGAAAACTTCCCAATTTTTTTTAATTTTTAATTTTTAATTTGAATTGATCTTAATCCTTATCTGATTGATGTTTTTGAATTTCAAATTGATGTGACTTTTTACTGCATTACAATTATCTTATAATAAAACCCCAATAAGTCTTCTAAATCAACCCCACCCACTTCTTCTACAAAAAAAAAAAAAAAAGAACAGCCGAGAATCCAAAATTACTATACATTGTTGACTTGTTGTAACTGTTCAAACGTTTTATCATAATTTGAATATATTTAATTATTTCAGAAGTGCAATAGTCTTCTCATGCGTGATGATGGAAACAATTCATCAAGGAGAAATATGAATATGAGCTGGAGGTGCTAGAAAGATATGTATTTAATCACTCAAAATATGAATTTTTATGCTTTTCATGATTTTCTTAGTGCCAAGGTATTAAAATGTCAATGAGCCTTTTTGGTTTGTATATCAGTTACTCCCTTTAGTTCTGCATACTTCTTTTGTTTTCTCTATGAATGGTATTTTGATATATAGTTTGGTTCGTATATTTTGTTATTCATTTTATAGCATTGCAACCGTCTTCGAGATTTTTCAAGTTATATTGGATGGAGTTTTGCATATGTTACTAAATTTATACAATATGGAAAGAAGCATCATGTAAGTGTTTCTTAATAGTTTCACATAATCAAAAACTTATTGAAGTTATTAATAATTAAGGAGTTGATCGTTAATGTTTATGAACCCATTGTTTGCAAAATAACTTTATTGATTGAGCTACAACAAGAACACAAGTTTAGATGTGGAAGAGAGCACAAGCAAGATGAAGCATAAGGGGAGCACAACTCTTTATAAGTGTCTTGCTTCTTATTACAAAATTTTAGATTTATTGAATTCAAAGTAAAGACAATATTTTGAAGTTCACAAATTATTATTATAAAAAATAATCTTTTAGGGATACAAATACTTTTTATTCTTTTTTTTAAAAAAAAGAATAAAAAGATAACTTCATAAAAGGAACAAAAAAATATTAATTACTAATAAATATGTGACTGAAATAATGCTACATGCACAATGGAAAAAGATATTTTTGTTCAAAGTATAAGGATACATGTTAATCTTAAATAAAATAAAAAAGAATAAGAAGATAAATTTAGAAAAGGAACAAAAAAATATTAACTAATCATAAATATGTGACTACAATAACTACTTCATGATATTTTTAAACAGAGTTTATATTGAATTACGTTTACATTGACTTAACAAAAAAATATTTAACTATTTAAAAAGAATAAAAATATGTAAAAATGACTTTCAAGATTAAAAAAAAACTTAGATTCATCTAATATTATTTAGTAAAAGAGATTATTAAAAAGGAATATTTAGTCAAGTAGCAAATTATTAAAAAAGTCATATGATAATATAACAATAAAAAATAAAAAAATAATAATAATAATATATAAAAACAAAATATAAGTAAGCATTTCACTTTAAAATTATAAAAGAATAAGATATTCAAATTTAAGACGACGAAAATCTTACTATATAAACAATGTCATAGGTTTAAATTTTAATAAATAAAATATATTATAAGTTATTGAACAATGAATGAACAAAACATATAAATTTTTGAAAAAATTCAAACAAGAATATTTTCATTTAATTTCAAAAGCATTGAAAATTTTATATCATCATTGGAAAATTATTTTAAAATTTTAAAATAATAATCAATAGGAAAGGCAAGTTACATGACATTTCAAAAATAATACTACGAAAAATATAATTAAAAAAATATAAATTTAATACTATTTTAAATATTTTAAAATTTTAAATAATAGGAAAATGACAGTTGCATTTTTTTTAAAAAAAACGTAAAGAAAAAAAATATGTGAATGAAGGGTATGCAACTACTTCAACTTTTAATCTTTATTTATATACTACAAATGTGGTAAAGCCATTGACATTTTTTAAAGCGATTCTCTAAAGATATAATTAAAAAACCAAAAAATTCAATGTAACCATTTCAAAAAAAGTATTAATCAAATTTTAAAAATGATAAGTAATAGGATAGGGAAAGTTACTTGACATTTTAAAATAATACTCTGAAAAATTTAATTAAAAAAATCCTAATAAAAGGTTTTTAATTGCTCATATTTTCTCTTTAATTTGTTATTTTAAAATTTTAGTTTTTCAAAAATGTATTATATAAGGATAATTAACTTCAACATATAATGGCAGTGTATAGATAAAACCAACTAATTAGGGAACAGTCATTTTGAAAAGTGTAAAAAAATTATTCTTCATTTTTGTTGATACTTTTTTTCCATTTTTGTTTATATAATATTTAATGATTTTAAATTAGTTGGTTTTTTATAGGATGGTTGGTGTGTGAATTTATTGAATTAAAATTTTTATTTTTTATTTTTGAGATATTGGTAAAGTTATTATTGAAGATGTTATTTAATTGTATATCAATGCAATGTAACAACAATGAGCCAAATATAAATGCGAGAGATGCAGTTTCAAATTTCGAGTACTTATTTTTAAGAATTTTGATTTTTTCAGTTACTCATTTGTATGATTCTTCATTTTTTGGGATAAACATTTGAATAAGCTGTGAAAATTTTAGAAGAAAAAAGTTTGTATATTGCAATTACTTTAATGGAGCAATTTATATATAATCTATTCTTAAAAAGTAATAAATTATTAAAATTGAATAAGTTTTTTATATACTTCAACTAAACAATTTTATTCAATGAACAAAAATTCTTTTCTAACATATTTAAAATGTCTTTTTCTATTTCTGAATGAAAATAAACTACTTATCATTTTATTTGAAGTGTTTGTTGCTTATATCATTAAAAAATTAAAGACAAAATTTAAAAACTTGAATAATATGCCTACAATTTGATATTCAAGTGATTAAAATTTCTTAGTTTTATTATGCTTAGAATTATTATAATCATAAAAATTTTCTTAATTATTTTAAATTAACCTAACAATTTTTATTTTTTTATATATCTTTGGTATTCTAACAAGAGGGGAGAGTATTTATGCTTTTGAACAATTTAATATTTAATAAATAAATAAATTAAATAATGTTAAAAATTATTATTGTCAAATCTAGACATTGAACTATGTTTATATATTGATTTATTTACGTAAATATTCTATTATAACATATCAAGGTGGTAAATGATAACATCCTCTCAAATAAGTTTCATAATAGTATTCTATAATTAGTTAAATTTTGAAATTGTCAATAAATCAATATTAGTAATTATATTTACAAATTAACCGCGCATCGCGCAATTACGTATCCTAGTTAATAATAATAACAATAATGCTAGCACTGTACCAATCCAACATTATTATAATGTAATATGCCAGCTACTATCCTTATTTTTATATAATGTAATAAATATATGCCTACCAAGAATTGAAGATGGCCGAAACGTGTATATGCAACTCTTTTTCCACTTTGATCGATGCCGCGGCTAGGTTAGGTTATATTCCTCTTCCTTTTTCTTTGAATAATACTCATAAGTCAAAAGTACTAAATTTCCCCAACCTATTTTAAAATATGAGACAAATGGTATATGGTCTTAAATAAATGATCACTTTAGCCCATTAACTATCGATTAAGTCAATTATCTACAATTATCCATCAATTAATTAACTCAAATTAAACGAATAGTTCGAAATTCTCAAACCAACTTCAACGATGGATTATAAATGATTCGGGACAACTATCGAAAGGGCAAAAAAGATAATTTTTATGAAAAATTCCAAAAATGACATTTCGGGTTATTATATTATCCACCACTAAAAACTATGTACGTCCTCGAACATAAAGAAGAAGAAGGAAGAATACCCAACACTACCAAAAGACTGAGGTCAGATTTCTATAGTCGATGTTTACCTGTCCAAATGAGCTCGCCCTTAAGACCATTCCATCGAGCTCAACTATGAAGAACTGAACTTTCGAATCAAAAAGTTGGCAGGCCTACAAATCAAGAGATCACCTAACCATCATGCACCCATTCTAAATCGAAACCCTCTAAACCATAAAACAACTATCAGGACAAATATTTTTCTCCATAACCACGATACAATTCTGAATCAATATCGGCTACAAGTAGAAGTGAACCTAACCCACCAGACACTTCTAATGCACAAATCATCACAGATCTTATCAAGATTCCATTCTCACAACATAATCTTTCCACGAGCTTAAGCTATAAAAAATTGTTCTTTAGACATCACGCACTGATCAAGGACAAATCAAACTTATCTAGCCCAAAGAAGGAAATTATTAAGTAAATACCTAGTAAGCGATACACTTCAAAATGTAGAACCTCTAACAACACTCTTAGGCGATAACTCTTCACAGTAGATCTTATATGAGTTCTCATAAGCAAGGTTGTGTGTGTAGAACTACTGGTATACTTCAACTATCCCAAACAAAACCAAAATTTTCATAACTGAAATGACCAAATCTGCCCAAGGATGCCACCCTACCAGAAGGACAATCGCAGGATCGGTACACCCGATCCACCAGTAGGGATTCACCCATAGATGTGGAAACATGCCTGGCATGAGCAGTGAATCAAACTTCAAATAATGTCTAGAACGAAGAAGGTGGTCAGATAAGGATGTACGGAACCAAGGTCAAATAACATAAGATACTCCTTCCATAGAGCCCATATAAAAATTTCCATTCATTTGACTCCATCTCCTTGATTTTTAGTCACCCACAATCAACTAATCTGGTCCTTATTACAATCGTATACATACTTAATTTATCAAAACCCACATATTTCTCACAGTACTCCATTGAAGCCAACACTCTTAATACTAACAAAACATCCTAACCACACCAGTCATTTACCTTACTCTTTAACTGTCACTAGTATCAAAGTCTTCTTAGAAAGCACATTATCACCTCCAAAATTATTAAATTATGGCTCTCTCTCCTTCCAAATAAGTATTTCATGACAAATATGGGTCCCACCCAAGGCTGATAGCATTAATTCCAAATCTAAAAGTATTTTCCCTTAATATAAAGTTATTGACTCACGTCCAATGTCAACTCCACACAATCTTTCTCATACCAAGTTTCAACTATTATTCAAACCATCATTTACCTCATACTAATACTTAAGAAATTCTTGATCACTCTAATAATTTGGTATACTATAAGCTCATAACCTCTACTCACCATCAAATGTCTATGTAACACATTATAACAGTCTGTATATTCTAATCAATCAGTGGTTTCAATTGCCTCGAAATTCTCAATAACCAAGTCGAATTGTAGGTCCATAGCAGAGTGTCCCCATAAGTCATCTACCCTAATTTGAACAATCCAAACCAATAAAAAAAATTATAGAATCTTTCACACATTATTGTTCGTCACCCAAATCAAAACTCAATCTTCATAAAAGTTGTTAATAAGCCATAGTAAGTCTGTGTCGAATCAATTCAGATCCCATAGTCACATCTGAACACAAATGCAAATATTCATACAACCTTGAACATCGAACCAAGAGTCTATGTGAGAGGTCTTATTCCTTCACATCTCTTAAATTCTTCCCATGATGAAAATTTGTAAATACCTTGAACTCTTTAATACACCAAAATCTTGTTTCTTTGGCTGACTCGCTTACCAATCTTAATAATTGACCAATAATCCATGAAATTTAACCTTATACTCTAAACCAAAACCTTATGTGAAACCCTTCCTTAGATCTTTTAACAAACAAAAGTAACCAATTTTACAACTTAAACCATGCACAAGTCCTTCCAAATGCTTAATACCCAATGCAATCAATCATTTCTTACCCTTTCAATCCATACCTTAACAAAACCTACTACCACAAACGTAGACTCGCAATGAAGAACTCAAATTCTGATTTCAACTATGTAGCCCATTCCCATTATATATCAACATTAGCTTATACATTGCTGATTTTTATGAATTCATGTGTCTTAGCTTATCATTGATTGCCTCTCTATCGATCTTATCATATCCTTCGCTAAAAATCCAACCAGACTCATTATCAAACTTAAGACCACAAAAGAACTTATCATCACACTTGAGCTGAACGTATGTACACTCCTTTCTCAAATCTTATCCAAACAACTTTTAACTGATATGAACGACATGTAACTTTGCCACCATAACCATAGCAAAACAGATGGAACCACGTATCTCTGAACCAAATTCTCAACCATCTAAAGATATATTTTTGGTCCTTGCAATCAGAGTAAATGTCATTGTTCTCGCTTCCTTTGGAAGGCTAAACTTTTTCTACTAGTTCTCTCCATCTATGACTCTAGCTCAATTCAATTCTATTCGAGCGGTGTCCCAACACCTCCTACCACTTTTTCTACGACCATTTTACTCATAAAATAGTAGCAAACCATAACCTTAGATACTCATAAGGCGTCATTACAATACAAACATTTGTTAATCAATAATCCTTATCATATAGTTGCATCTCAATCAAAATCCATTACAAACTCTTATTACCATTATACTCGGTTAGCCCTTGCCATCACCACGAAGTCACCCTTGTCATCGATATGACATCTCAAACCCAACCATACCAATCAAATTCAAAGGACAAACCCAATCTCATATGCACTTTCTTTCTAAAATCTTCAATTACCTTCACAAAAGTATACTCTTTAAGACTTCCTTTACCCATAAGCTTGCCATTCTGGTATCTATCCATTCCCTTGGACCTTAAGATGAAATCACCGGTCCTCATTTAGAACCCTCGGGATACACTTCTCAACTTAACGCATTAACACTGTATCAACGACCCACCACTAAAATTTTTCTTATACACACTGCTTAACCCCAAATATCTACAATAACAACCTTATTGGTTTCTCAAATGTAAATGCAATATCGAATCTCATTATATGAGTATGTGATACAACTGATAACTTCTTAAGTATTTAGTATTCTCACTTGAAAATCAACGTATTCGTTTCCATATACACACTAAGCCAAACATCGATTATGATGTCTAATATGAGATAACGGTAAGGGTTAGTAAATTATACACACGTAGCCGGACCAAGGTGCGGGGTGAAATTCTCTAGATTACGGACCAAGGATTTAGAGATACCTAACTTATCACTTTGCATGTAATACTTTAGGAAAGGTTTGCTATTACTAGGATTACTGAGTTATAAGCTTGTGGTGAACATGTATACCCTAGTTAGTTTTTTCATCTTGATAACAACCAAAAATTGACTTTTGTTTACTGATTACTTACTGAATTCTTACT